>JZKD02S1779439.1:380724-405084 GCA_000966675.3 Picea glauca | reverse complement strand
ATTGTTTGATGCAAAGGTCAATGCGTGCTTCTCTATGGAACCTTGTGGGATGTTGCTTGTGGCCTGTTTAGTGTTTACTTGGTTCGTGGTTATATGCTTCGTTCTGGAAAATTAATAATACATTCAGGATCTTCACAGTTTTTCTATGATCCTAAAGAATATAGAGGACATGTTTTTCCCTTTAATATTTGCTCTGTGACACAAATGTAGTATGTGGCTCGTTTTAGCACTTTTCCTTGATTGATGAACTTAGTAAAATTAATCTCCTGGAATAATTTGAAATAAAAGAATATATATTGTGCGAAGTCTAATGGAGATATCATATCAACAAGAGGCCATTAAAATTCAAATTCGTCGTTGTTATACTTGTGGTGAAGCTGACAGTATAATAAATTTACTTAGACATCCCCAAAAATGATTTTCTTGTAGCTTTTCGAGGCTTCTTTTATACAAGCAGATCTTGGAAACTATAAGCATGGCTCGTTGTATATATTCCTTGATTGAAGAACATGTTTACATGTTTAATGCACTTCATAGTTGTTAAAACCATCAATGGGGATTTCTTAAACCAATTCTCGCTTTCGAAAATTGCCATCCCCTTTCTTTTTTCCCTGTGCTTTATGTTTATGGTTACTTACTCATTTTTCGGAAAATGTCTAGGTGTGGAAGTTGGCAGATTCACATCTTCATATTTCCACTTACTTTTATATCACCAGCCTGACCGACTGCTTCCCAGTTTTGTATTGAACAAACTTTTTGGATCGCGGGTTCCTGGATAGGCGGGTTCAATATTGTGTTTCCATTGTTGTGTTGCTTGCAAACAACACTCAGATTTCCACGATCCAAAAATTAGCAAACAAATTCCCCTTTATCTCGTTTTTAGCACTTTTCCTTGATCAATGAACCTAACAAAATTAATATCCTGGAATAATTTGAAATAAAAGAATATATACTATATGAAGTCCAATGGAACTATCATATCAACGAGAGGACATTAAAATTCAAATTTGTCGTTTTTAATACTTGCGGTGAAGCTGACAGTAAAATAATTTACTTACACCCCAAAATTGATTTCCTTGTAGCTTTTTGATGCTTCTCTTATACAAACAGATCCTCAAAAATATAAGTATGGCTCGTTGTATATATTCCTTGATTGAAGAACCTGTTCACATGTTTAATGCACTTCATAGTTACTGTTAAGACCATCAATGGGGCTTTCTTACACCAATTCTCGCTTCCGAAAATTGCCACCCCTGCCTTTTTTTCCCATCTGCTTTTCTTTTCTAGTTACTTGTTTTTTCAAAAAATTCAAATTCGTCGTTGTTAATACTTGCGGTGAAGCTGACAGTACAATAACTTTACTTACACATCCCAAAATTGATTTCCTTGTAGCTTTTCGACACTTATCTTATAGAAACATATCCTAGAAACTATAAGTATGGCTCGTTGTATCTATTCCTTGATTGAAGAACCTGTTTACGTGTTTAATGCACTTCATAGTTACTGTTAAGACCATCAAAGGGGATTTCTTACACCAATTCCCGCTTCCAAAAATTGTGATCCCCTTTCTTTTTTTTCCATCTACTTTCCATTTCTGGTTACTTACTCGTTTTTTCGAAAAATTTCTAGGTGCGGTAGTTGGTGGATTCATGTCTTCAGATTTCCACTTACTTTTATATCACTAGCTCGACTGACCGCTTCCCCATTTCATGTTGTACAAACTTTTTGGATCGCAGGTTCCAGAATAGGTGGGTTATCGAATAGGCGGGGTCAATATTGCATTTCCATTGTTCCACCGCCTGCAAACAACACTCGAACTTCCGTGATCTAATAGTAAGCAAACAAATTCCCCTTTATATCATTTTTTAGCACTTTTCCTTGATCGATGAACTTAGCAAAATTAATTCCCTAGAATAATTTGAAATAAAATAATTTATACTACGCGAACTCTAATCTAACAATAATATGAACGAGAGGACATTAAAATTCAAATTCATCATTGTTATACTTGAGGTGAAGCTAACAGTACAAAAACTTTACTTAAACATCCCAAAATTGATTTTCTTGTAACTTTTCAACGCTTCTCTTATACAAACAGATCCTGTAAACTATAAACATTGCTCGTTGTATCTATTTCTTGATTGAAGAACCTATTAACATGTTTAATTCACTTTATATTTACTATTAATACCATCAATGGGGCTTCCTTACACCAAATCCCTCTTCTGAAAATTGCCATCTTATTTCTTTTTGCCCTCTTCTTTCCCTTTGTGGTTACTTACTCGTTTTTCGAAAAATGTCTAGGTGCGGTAGTTGGTAGATTCACGTCTTCATATTTCCATTGTTACTTTTATATAACCATCCCGACCGACTGCTTCCACATTTCATATTGAACAAACTTTTTGAATCGCGAGTTCCTGGATAGACGGGTTCAAAATTACGTTTCCATTGTTCCACCACCTGCAAACAACACCTGGACTTCCGTGATTTACAAATTAGTGAACAAATTCCCCTTCATCTCATTTTCTTTCGCTTTCTATTTACTTGGTCATTTTTTTGAATGTCTCATGATTTTATATACATCACTCGAAGTTACGCAATATACAAATTGCTTGATCAACATTGCAATTCCATTGTTCCCCTACGTAAAAAAAACACCTAAAATTTCACGATATACAAATTGATTGCCGAAATCTGTCACTGTGACATACAATTTGACCATCGGCTCCTCACGTCTCCTCGGTATATCTTGTGACCCTTTTTTTTGTAACCCTCCTGACTGCTTTCTATACTTGGGCAGGTGGACAAAATGTTAATTCTTGGTCACTCTTCACCATCCCCTCTACCTTCGTACTTCTTTCTAGATATGAAATTATTAAGCTTTAATGCTTGTAGTTCATCATGTAAGAACCGTTAAGATTGTCATTAATGCTCGGAAGGCCGAAGAAGATTTGCCATTAATACGAATTAAACCAAAATTTGTGGAGAAGAGTGTTATCCTTTCCAAGTATTCATTTCAAACATGATGCAATCTCTTTCGTGCATCGAGAGGTTGGCGCCTTTAATAAATATCTAATTCTTAATCACTCTTCATTGTCACCGCCACCTTTGCACTTTTTTCTAAATATGCAATTAGTAATCTTTAATGGTAACAACTCATTAGGCACGAACCTTGAAGATTGTCATTGATCAGCGAAAGGCTCAAGGAGATATTCCATTGATACACATTAAACCAAGATTTGCGGAGGGTTATATTATCCCTCCCTAATTTTCATTTCAAACATCATATGGAGAAAACAAAAATTCTCATTAACTTATGGCAACAGTTCTGTCCAGATACAGTAAACACCTTCGGGCATGATGGCTAGAGGTTCCAGTATTCCAGGGCATATTCTTACTACTCATCTCCCTCCACCCAAGAGAAAAAATGGAGATGGTCCCTTGGTACACTAAGAGATATATTTCAAGCCAAATAATTCTAATGCAACCCTGCCTGCTTAGACAACCTACCCAGTTGCATTGATGGCTAGTGCAGAGGTTGATGCAATGGATTCCGAGCTGGAAGAAGATGATCTGATGGATGATGATACGAAAATGGATGATGAAAATCCAGAGATTGTTCCCACTCCTGCACCCAAATTGAAACCAACCATAATGGGTGGTACTTCCCGGCTCAACGATGGCGGTCCTGAAAACACCAAAAGAAGGAGTTTTAGAAAATAAACCGACGCTGAATGCAATAGGCGCTTTGCATCTCGAAAGTAGGAATTCCAGAGGTCCAAATTAGTCAGTTCTAGGAAGAAGTCTTTCATTATAAGGAAATGATATGTTGATGCTTCGAGAGATATATTTCAAGCCAAAAAACTATTCAATTGCGGGACCACTTTCCTATTCTTTGGATATACAATCAACATCTTAGGGAATGAGGACCAGAACTCCCACTGGTGCAAGGTATATTTCTACTAGTCATCTACTTCCACCTAGAATGAACTAATTTGGGCCTCTGGAATTGCACGTGCAACCTATGTCCCTGAATTTTTTGACTATGGAGAGGTGGTTTCTTGGTGTGTCCTAACTTTCAGTTAATGGCTATTCCATTTTCCCTACAACATTTTTTGTCTTCTTCCTCACATGAAGCTTCTGAGAACTATCAATTTTACCACAGGATCATCCATCGAGGAAAATACTTAAAGGATTTCGTAAAAAAAAACATGGTAATCAGTTTTGAATGCATGTTGAAGAGCATCTTGATGGCTCCTAAAAGTTGCAGATCATGTGCCTGTGTTTATGGTAGATATGTTGAATGTTTTGGCCCAAATAACTTGCTCCAATTTCTAAGGATAGATATACAATGCTCAATGTTCTTTTTTTTTAATGGATTTACTATTAAAAAATTTGCCTTGGAGTATTAGTTGTTGCTTCTTTTATAGATTTAACACCACTTCTCATTGGCATGGTTCGGTAGTCTCGTACTTCTTCGATATTGTATTTTCTTAGGTAATTTGTTCTAAAATGGAGCATCTAACAATTACATGACAATGCACTGTGTCGATCCATCAGGATTTTATGGAAACAAAAAATGAATTTCAGACAGTTTCAAACCAACATTCAATTCTATTCATAATGCAGATAGAACATAGCAATACCAAATCATAATGTTGCAGCAAGATCATCATTCTTGTTTCTAGACATGCAATTATTAATCTTTAATGCTAACAACCCATAATGCAAGAAGTTTAATACTTAAATTAATATGTTACAGTCATGGAAGAATGTATCAAGAACACACTTACTCCCACAAGTTGTAATAAAATCTAATGTTCAATAAAACATTTGTTGACAATTACTAGAAAATGATGGTTTCACAACAATGGGGCTTGCTTGAAACCAATTCGCGCATACAAAAATTTCCCTCCGCCTTTCTATTTTCCCACTCTTTTATCCCCTGTAGTTTCTGTTTCTAGTTACTTATTCTTTTTTTCCGAAAATGTCTTGCTACATGGGTTAACGAATTCATGCGTTTCGACCGAGCTCTTCCCTTTTGTCTGAATTTCACTTTCCATTGTTATGTGACCTGCAAACAACACTCTGGCTTCTGTGATATGCATACTTACTTCTGGACTCCCACATCATCCCCTCTTCAGTGTTACACATTTTGCACCGAAATGTTCCAATATATACAATTTGACAGTTGGGGCCTTACGACTCCTCGAGAACCCGTCACCCTATTTTGAAGCTCGTATGACTGCTTTCCACAATTGACCATTTCTTGAAATCTCTTTGGCGGATCATCAAGTTCGTGAGTTTAGGAAATTTCAAATTTCTAGTTGTTGTTTCCTATGCCCGCTACCTTTATATTTCTTTCCAAGTATATGGAATATGTATACAACTTCTCCAACAACATACAAAAAAAATCTTTCCAGAAAATGGAATATCTATTGCATATGTGAATATATTGGACCTTCTTTTCCCTCTTCTATACCTGACCAAATTGTCATTTATTTTTCCCCTGTACTCTTTCTTTCTCGTTACTTAGTCATTTTCTCAAAAATGCGACTCCGACCAACCACTAGCCATTCTATGCCTAGGCACTTTTCAGATCGTGAATTCCTAGGCAGGTAGGATCTATATTGAACTTCCATTTTTCTATGGCCTGCAAACAACACCCATACCTCTGTGATATACAAATTTGTTGCCGCACTCCCACATCATACCCTCTTCCATGATACACAGTTTGCACAAGAAAATTCTGAGACCTGTAATTTGACCTTCGGGTCCTCACATCTCCTGGGGAGATATTTCCACCTCGTTTTGAAGCCCCTATGACAACTATCTATATTTCACAATTTATTGGAATCTCTTTCACGCCTCCAATTCCATACTTACCCAATTTTTTTCTCTTAGGGATTCTCGGACATGTAGACTACACATATAGTGTTCCTTGACCTGCAAACAGTCCCCCCTGCTTCCAAGATATTGTTGGCATAGGGGCAAGCCCAGGTTTCATCTCCAAGAGCGCACCAACAATCACTAACTACTGGCCCTTTCGAAAACACCTTCGAAGCAGATGCAGTCTCACCCGAAGAAACTATGGGGGCATTGCAGGACAAAGATGTCTACAATCAAGGGCATATCAAGTGGATCCAATAAAAACTCAATACATCATTCATATATCAATTACCAGCTCAGATCTACTCCGAATAAATATCTATCAGATCTAACATAGTAATGCAATAATGGTCTACCAAATGAGAAAGAACAGAGCATCAATCACACACAACACAAAATATACATGGTTCACCCACTCTCTAGGGCTATGTACACATAACTATGATTTATAATATATTAGGATGAAGCATACAGTTCTTGTCTACGCTCTTAGCTAGTAGATCTTCTTTCTTCTCCTCACTATCTCTCCCCTCCCTATGCACCCATTTGCAGGGTTGATCTTCACACCTAGCTAAATATCTTACAATACAGAAGGCTTTCGTACTCAACACTTCTTTCTCTCTCAATGTTACTTCACTCGATCACACAATGAAAAAGACAACAACAACAATCATAACACCAACCCATCACAGGTCCCTTAGACCTCTATTTATACATTACAATAGCTCATTGACATCCTTAGGCTGAAACCTAGGTGTCAAAAACCTAGATACCAAAACCCTAGGTGTCTAAAACCCTAGGTCAACTTGACCCGTGTTTTCAGGGATTCGCCAGCCCGTCTTTCCTTCCTTATTGTGCGATGCTCCAAAGCATACAACAGTGTATTTTTTTTCTTGCTGAGTTGTCCATGATCCTTCTTCCTTGTTGATCTTTCATCCTCCATCTCCTCATCCAACGAATTGCTTCCTTTTACTTTGCTCCGTCGTTTCTACTCTTTTGCTCACTTCGACCCAATAATAGTCACTGTGTCTTTCACGGAGTTCACATTTTGCCTTTTCTTCCTTGATCTTCGCTAACTTTCATAATCAAGGGCCAACAGTCCCCCAACACTCACATGTGACTCATCCCGATACACTTTAGATATGACCTTCCTATTTTACTTCGAATTTAGATTGTGTAGTGTAGTCTTTGCTTTCTGCTCTATGCCTCCCCTCCTTCCTTGTGCAGACTGTCTTTTCTGTGTCTGGTACCCAGTTTCAACTGCACCTAGTACCTATAACTTTTTCCTCATGCTTTTACTGAGAGTTTCGAAGCAGCTGGTTGTAACAATACAATTTCAACCGGCTCCCATTCCCTAATCCTTCCTTCCATTCTCCCTTCAAAGTCTTCAACTGCACAACTCCTCCTTTTGTAACATAGGCAACCTCATATGGCCTGAGCCAATGCATTTTGAACTTCCCAGGATGTTTGATGAACTTACTATCATATACCAGTATTAGATTGCCTTGTTTAAATTCCTTCTTCTTGATGTGCCTATCATGATAGGTCTTCTCTCTTTCCTTTTGTACCTGTTGATGGAATCTTGCAATAAATATGTCTTCTTCTAGTTCGACCAATTGTGCAAGCCTCTCTCGAACAATGTCAGTGTCATCCATATCTGTAAAGGCAACAATTCTTAGGCTTGGTACCAAATATTCCATTGGGACAATGACTTCAAGACCATACACCAACTTAAAAGGGCTTTGCATTGTTAGCTTCTTGCAAGTGGTTCTATAGGCCCATAGTACTGTTGGTACTCTTAAATCATAGTCATCCTTTATCACACTGCAAATCTTCATCAGCATTATCTCCAAGATTTTTTTGAATGCTTCAATTGTCCCATTTGCTTGTGGATGGTAAGGCGTGCTCTTATGATGCTGGACTGCAAATTCCTCAGTCAATGCTTCGACTGTTTTATTTATGAAATCTGTGCCTTGATCATTCATAAGGATCTTTGGGCATCCAAAACTGGTTATGATGTCAGCAAATATGAAGCGCGTAGCTGTAGTTGCACTACAATCCTTAATTGCTCTTGCTTCGGCCCATCTAGTCAAGTACTATGTCGCAATAATTATGTACCTTGCTCTTGTGTGCTTCCCTGGTGGGTTTATAGTTCCCATGAATTCAATGGACCATTTCTCAAATGATTGTAGGGTCAGATGTGGTGCTAATGGAATTTCATCTCTTTTGGATGGTTTCCCAACTCTTTGTCATACATCGTAGGCTCTGTAATAGTCTTTATCATCTCGGTGTAAGGTACACCACCAAAGTCCATCTTTGAGAACCTTCTGCGCAATTGGTTTTCCTGCATAGTGTCCTCCTGCGATGCCTTCATGATCTTCTGCGAGGATCAATGGTTTCTCTGCATCCATAACACACCTCCTTAATATCTCATCAGGACCCATCTTGTAAAGTTGTCCAGCTATAAGTGAAAAGTCTGCAGTGCGTACTACTAGTTATTTCTTCTGGGGAATTATATACTCACTAGGTGCGATTCCTGTTGACAGGAACTGGACTATCTCTGCAAAGTGGTCATCAATATTTCTAATGGCCAGTAATTGTGCATCCGATAATGCATCCTCCAAACTGGTCGGATCTTCGCCATGCTCCAACCTTGACAAGTGGTCAGGACCTTTGTTCATTCTTCATGGCTTAACTATGATCTCAAAGTCATATTTCTGAAATAAAAGAAGCCATATGCATATTCTCCCCCCCAACACTAGCTTGTTGACTAGGTATTTCAATGCAGAGTGATCAGTAAACAATGTAAAGTGTCCTCCCAACAAGTAGTGGCGAAATTTCTGCAGTGCATACACCATGGGTAATCCATCTCTCTCAGTGGTGGTGTAATTAATCGCAGTTGTGGATAGTTTTCTGCTAGCAAAAGCTAATGGATGGTCAATATATCCTTCTCCAGGTTGTGATAACACTAATCCTAAGGAAACAGAAGACGCATCGACATGCACATGAAATTCCTTGCCCCAATCTGGGAAAACTAGGATAGGCGCAGTAACCATTTTTTGTTTCAATGTGTTGAAGATCTGCTGGCATTCTTTTGTCCAACTAAACTGACAGTTTTTCTTCAGAATATTCTCCATGGGTAGTGTAATATGGGAATATCCTTTAATGAACTTCCTGTAATATCCAGTATTTCCCAATGCAGTGCGCAACTATTTGACTGAAGTAGGAGGGGGTAGATCAACTATGATAGAAATTTTAGATGGATTGACCAACAATCTCTGCTTGCATACAATATGACCTAATAGCACTCCAAATGGTGAGAATAATATGCACTTATTTAGATTCAAGGCAATTTGACACTGCCTGAATTTGTCCAACATTAGCCTTAGACATTCAATATGATTTTTCAATAAACTAAAAACAGTCCAATCATCAAAATATGCTTCTAGAAATTTATGTAGAAATTCCTTGAATGCTTCGACCACCACCCTAGAAAATATGGCTAGGGAATTCTTCAATCCAAATGGCATCACTGTATACTGGTAGGATCCCCATTATGTTGAAAATGTGGTCTTATGGTGATCTTCCTTGGCAATCTAAATCTGATGGTATCTTGAAAATCCATCTGTAAAAGAATACACCTCCTGGCCTCCCACATTATCTAACACTTCGTCAGTGAATTTTGTAGGGAAGGGATCATGCAAAAATTCATCATTCAGCTTCTAAAGATCTATGCATGTCCTGATCTCTCCTGTCTTCTTTTCTTGTACCACCATAGGGCTAATCCATTCGGACTCTTCAACAGGTTTTATAATTCCTGCTTCCAGCATTCTGTCGAGCTCAATCTTCACTTTCTCCTTATATTTAGGGTTCAATATATAGGGTCTATGTTTGACTGTTCTTGCATATGGTTTTAAAGGGATCCTCATGTCTCCCATAGGCCCTTTAATTCCCTTCATATCAGCAAACTTGGTTAGAAACAAGTCTTGATATTCATGCAATAACTCTGTGATTTTGTCAATAGTACCAACATCCCAGTAATATCCAATATTTGCAAGCTTCGGTGTTTGCTCTGTTCCAATGTTGAACTTTTTAATCTCAATTGGATTTCTAATGAATGGTAGATCAACTCCTGGTCCTTCCACATCTCTTTGGCCTTTTGTTTCGTCGATGTTCACCTTCCTAGGATCATCATCTTCATCAACGTTGATGTTGTAACAAGCTTGCAGTTTCTAGAGAGGCACAGTCCATTCATCCTTTTCTTGTTCTAAAGGGAGGCTAGAGGCCTCCTCAAATACTTTATGTCTTACAATCTGTAATGCTTGATATACTGAAGGATATTGACTGTCAAATAAGAAGGTGGTTACAAAGTTCCGAGTCATACCTTCTGAATATGCAGTGATAAGGTAACTTGCAGTTTCTGGAGAGGCACAATCCATTCATCCTTTTCTTGTTCTAAAGGGAGGCTAGAGGCCTCCTCAAATAATTTATGTCTTATAATATGTAATGCTTGATATACTGAAGGATATTGACTGTCAAATACGAAGGTGGTTACAATGTTCTGAGTCATACCTTCCGAATATGCACTGATGAGGTGCAACTCTGCTTGAAGGTACCAGTTGATAGGGCTTGTGTCTAGTGTGTTAATGAAATTGTGCACCCAGTGCTCTTGAGGAATGGTTTTCTAGGCTTTCTCGCAACTTCTCACATGGTCCTTTGGGTAGCTTTGACCTGTGTACCAAACTTCGCAACCTTCTACTTGTGCTGAGAACCACGCGGTCATCAGGGTATGACATTGTACCCATTTTGTAATGTTGTTTTTGTGTGTCCCCCACTATCTTGATGGTGTTTATTTCAAGGCCTCATCCATTGCCCACAATCTTTGTTGTGTTGGTAAACTTTCTTCGAATTCCAACAAGAAGGTTTCTAAAGGATTCAGAATATCAAAAGTAGGCAATTTACTTACTGTTGTGCCGATCCAACAAACTTCTCTGGTTAATATAGCACATCTCCTTGTAGATACTTCATACATTTTGTTCTTCCAGTTATCCAATGCTTCTTATGAATCTAATGAACATGCGTTGTCACTTCACCAACTTAGGTTCCCATCGTCCATACGATTAATGTAATCCTACTATCTAGTTGTTAGCTTGTATATGTTTTCGTATTCATATGCGTGGTATTCTTCTTTGATAGGTTCTGTGTATCGTTGACCTTCATATGTATCTAAAGGTGCAATGACCCTAAGTCCATCTCTTTCAAAATTCATTCCTCTTTTATTTAAATCAACCACAATGGAATTATTGAAATCCCAGTCGATTCCTAACAGCGCAGGGTAAGGGCGATTGTCATCAACTCTGTCAATCACCTCAAAATATACAAATGTTCTTACTCCGTCGATGTCCACAGGGACATGTTCCAATATTTCAAAGGGGCTTACATCTTGCTGATTAGCCATCCTATGTCTGATAGGGGAATAGATCAACTTCGGTTTTCCCATCAGTGCCTAGGTTTTCTTCGTCATGACATTGACTTCCCACCCTAAGTCGATGACCACATAGTCTATATCATATTCTCTTATCTAAGAATTCAAGTGTAGCTCCTTATTTGTCCTTCTCTTATTGGATATTTGATGTACTGCTTTATTCAGTAAGGTATCTCATTCATATCTCATACTGTCTGATTAAATTTTGTAGCTCATGTATAATTCTTTCATCCTGAATCAAATTAATACAAGTATATACAAATTCCATGAGCTTTCTTACCTCTTTTCCTTATTTTGGTGAATCAGACTGATTGAATGCTGGAGGCATTCCATATTCTCTTACTTCTGGCCATGTATTTGATGAATAGCCTTGGTCTACTTCGAACTCTTTTCTTACCTCAAATATTTTTCTTTCCTTCTTTGCATAAAAAATTTGGGTCTTTTCTATAGCTTTCTGGATTCCTGAGTCTTTTCCTTGGGTTAGTCTTTCTTCTCCTGTAATAATGCCTCCTATAGTGATAACAACGAATCTAGTGTCTTCTCCACGAGGTTCATCATATATTAGTTTCACTTGCGGGTTTTGTTGAGGTCCTCGTCTTTCCTGAAGCTTAGCTAACAACATAGGACAATCCTCTATAATGTGTTTGAAGGAATTGTAGTAGCTGCAAGTAGTGCAAGGGTTTTGATGGTCCCTTGCTAAGTGTCCTGGTTGTGCACAATTATAACAAATGATCTGTCCTCAACCTCGACCCATACCTCCTCCTCTTCCTCATCCTATGAATCCACCGTGAGGATTGAAGTTTCCTCTCCCAGGGGAGTTATACTACGTAGTGTTTTATTCTTGCTGTACTTCGCCTTGAATTTTTTATGTCTCTTGACCTTTCGTGCATGAGGTCATAAGCCCTACAATCCCTATCATCATGTCCCATGGACTTACAGAACATGCAATACAAATTTGTGGGTGTCTGAACATATTCTTTCATGTAATAGCACTCACCAGGGCGATGTTTATTTCTACATACCTCGCACCAGGGTAGGGTAACTTGCTTCAAAGGGCTCAGAGCTCCAGAGGCCAAGTATTCATGAAATAGGGGTCAATGTTCCTTTTCATGGCCTTCTTATTTGCATCTGACACACCAGATGTATTCTCTTTTATCTTTTCCCTTGTCTTTCTTCATATCTTCGACCTGTAGAGACAAACTAGTTAGATGACTCAATATTTGACTCATACCTGAGCTGGATTCTCCCATAGGATCTGATTCTAACTTCATGGTGATCTCCAGTGCCTCAGCCTGTGAAGAAATATTCTATTGCATTAGAGGAACTCTGATGTGTGGTAAGAGGGCAATAATGAACCATTCTTTGTTCTGCTCATCTGGGATCTAAAAAGTCAATCGACCTGTTAAGTTCTTGAATCTTTGATCAAATTCCCAAACGTGTTCAACTACCTTCTGCTTGATCTCTTTCATCTTTGCAATACATTGTGACTCCGAATTGGGTTTCTATAACTCTGCAATCAACGCATTCTTGATCTCATTCAGCGGCTTAGGTTGTACAAGTCCTTGGACAAGCTTCATGTACCAGATTAGTGCACGATCCCTTAAAGTAGTGTTGAACTGAGTTCTTTTAACAACTTCGTTGGTGACATTATTAATATTCCATATGGTTACACATAGGAACCAGTGTTGATCATGATCTTTAGATCCATCTCCCCTAAAAATAGGGAGCCTCATCTCATCTACCATAGATCCTCCTAGGGTTCCTGACTGAGTATGTGGTGGACTACTAGTGACAGTGGTCTGAATGCTTTGGTGGCTTGGATTACTCTGATTTCTTAATGTTGTTGAATCAACAAAAGGGATAATAGTACTTACTTCGGTAGTCTACGCAGTTCCTGAAGTTTATGGCTCTTCCTGGTGAGGCTCTTCATATTTCCCTTCCTCTTCCCTAGCGGGTTATGAATGCTCGTCGTCTGTCAAATATCCCTCTTCTCCACTATAGAAACACTCGTCCCTTTAGTTCTTCTTAAACAGGTTCTCAAGATGAAATTCTCTGAATGCTCTCCCACTGCGTGTATGTCCAGCTTCTGTGTCGTTGTCACTATCCGAATTCTTGAACATTAGATTTTTCAAATCCAACCAATCTACTAAATATTCAAGATGTTCTTCTCATGCAATAGCATCTTGAGTCTCAACTTTAGAAAGTGTAAAAATTTTCCTCTGGGTCTCTTGAAGAAATATCTCTCGGCTTGGCTATACGACTCTACTCTATCAATAACAAACTCGATGATATACCCTCCAATGGTGCTATCAAACCAATGATCTACTTCTCTTGACACAACGTTATCAACTCTCTTGACCTTCTTAATTAGCACTGACATCCAAACCATAGGTGGCCTAGATTTGATCTCAAACTGGGTATCTGCTAACCTAGCTAACCACTCATATATCTCCTGATGGATTCCTCCAAAGAAAATCTCGTGTATATCAGTAAATATATATCTTCCTAACCAATCCTATGTACTAAGATTAGGGTTCTTATTCTGGGCTTCAACAAAGTCTTTTTCTTGATCCTCTATCCACTTCTAAATCTCTATCTTTGATGGGAACCACCTTGAAATTCCCTCAATAAGATTCATTTCCTAGAAACAAAACCATTTTTTGGCACAGAGGAAGACCCAAGGTTCGGCTCTAAGAGCGCATCAACAAGCCCTAACTACTGGCCCTTTCAGAAACACCTACGAAGCATATGCAGTCTCACCTGAAGCAGTTATGGGGGGGTTGTAAGACAGATATGTCTACAACCAAGGGGATATCAAGTGGATCCAATAAAAACTCAATACAACATTCATATATCAATTACCAGCTCAGATCTACTCCACATTTAAACTATCTATCAGATATAACACAGTAATGCAATAATTGTCTACCAAATGACAAATAACAGAGCATCAATCACAAACAACACAAAATATACATGGTTCACCCTCTCTCTAGGGCTATGTCCACAAAACTGTGCTTTATAATATATTAGGATGAAGCATACAATTCTTGTCTACGTTCTCAACTAGCAGATCTTATTTCTTCTCCTCGCTATCTCTCCCCTCCCTGCGCACCTAGCTGCAGAGTTGATCTTCGCACCTAGCTGAAGATCTTAAAATATAGAAGGCTCTCATACTCAATGCTTATTTCTCTCTCAATATTACTTCACTCAATCACACAATGACAAAGAAAACAATAACAATCATAACACCAACCCATCCGAGGTCCCTTAGATCTCTATTTATACATTACAATAACTCACTGACATCCTTAGGGCGAAACCTAGGTGTCAAAACCTTAGATACCAAAACCCTAGGTGTCTAAAACCCTAGGTCAACTTGACATGCATTTTCAAGGCTTCACCAACCTATCTTTCCTTCCTTATCGTGCGGTGATCCAAAGCATCCAACGATATCTTTTTTCACTTGTTGAGTTGTCAACAATCCTTCTTCCTTTCTCATCTGTCATCCTCGATCTCCTTGTTCAACAGATTGCTTCCTTTTACGTCGCTCTATCTTTTCTTCTCTTTTGCTCACTTCGACCTAGTAACAACCACTGTGTCTTCCACGTTGTTCTCATTTTGCCTTTTCTTCCTTGATCTTTGCTAAATTTCATAACCAAGGGCCAATAGATATACAAATTGACTTCCAGACTCCTACATCAGCCCTTTTCCATTTTACACAATATGCACTCAAAAGTTTTGATCCATACAATTTGACCGTCGGGCCCTCATGTCTCCTTTAGGACCCTTGTCAGCCTATTTTGATGCTCGTCCAGCCGCTTTCCACAACCATTTCTTGCAATCTCTTTCACGGATCGTCGATTTGGCAGGTTCATACAATTTCCAATTCCTAGTCATTGTTTTTTGTGCCCGCCACCTTCACACTTCTTTCCAAGTATATGCAATAAGTATATAACTTCTCAAGAAACATGCAGAAAATATCTTTCCAGGAAATGGAATATCTATTACAGATGTGAATATATTATCCTTCTTTTTCATCTTCTATACTTAACCAAATTCCCATTTTTCTTTTCCATGTACTTTGTATTTCTCATCACTTAGTCATTTTTCCGAAAATATCTAGCTGCACGGGTTGGTGGACTTGTGAGTTCACGAATCCTACATCAACCCCTCTTCTGTGTTACATAGTATGCACTCAAAAGTTCCGATTAATACAATTTGACCACCAGTCCCTCATGTCTCCTTGGGAACCCTTGCCAACCTATCTTGGAGCCCGTCTTCCGAATTCCTACATCATCCCCTCTTCCATGTTACACAATATGCACTCAAAAGTTCCGATCAATACAATTTGACCGTCAGGGCCTCATGTTTCCTTGGGAACTCTTTTCAGCCTATTTTGACACCCGTCTGACTGCTTTCCATGACCATTTCTTGCAATCTCTTTCGTGGATTGTAGATAATTTCCAATTCCTAGTCATTATTTTCTGTGCCCACCACCTTCGCACTTCTTTCCAAGTATATGCAATAAGTATATAACTTCTCCAGAAACTTGCAGAAAAGATCTTTCCAGGAAATGGGATATCTATTACAGATGTGAATATATTAGCCCTTCTTTTCTGTCTTCTATACTTAACCAAATATCCGTTTCTATTTTTCCTGAACTTTATCTTTCTCTTCACTTATTTGTTTTTCCAAAAATGTCTAGCTGCACGGGTAGGCAAACTTGAGGGTTCAAGTTTGTACTCGTTATTTTATATCGCGACACCAATAGACTGCTTCCCCATTCCATATTCAACCACTTCTCTGACCGCGGATTCTCGGTAGGCAAGCTCTAGATTGAAATTCTATTGTTCCATGACCTGCAAATAGTACCCCGACTTTCACGATATACAAATAGACAACCAAAATCACATACTACCGTCTTCTGTATTACAGTCTACCTATCATGCCCTCTTCCTTGGTAGACATTTTGTAATGAAAACTTCCGAGACATACAATTTGACTGTCGGGTCCTCATGTCTCCTTTGGAACTATTGTCACCCCATTTTGAAGCCCATCCGTCTGCTTTCCATACTTCGCCATTTCTTCAAATTTCTTTCGCAGATCCTCGGGTTGGCGGGTTCAAGAAATATCCAATTCCTAATCGTTGTTTCCTTTGCGCGTTCCCTTTTGCAATTAGCAATTAGCAATTATATATAATATCTTATTTATAAGTATACAATTATCAAGTGTTAATGCTAAACCAGGATTTGAGGAGATCTCCCATTAATACGCATAAAACCAAAATTTCCAGATGGTTATATTATCCCTTCCAAGTGTTAATTTCAAACATCATGGAATGCCATTTTCTTGTCATCAGGTTGGTCTGATCATGAAATATTCAATCCTCGATTCCAAAAATGAGTCTAACCGATCGTTTCCCTATTCCATACTTAGCCACTTTCCCGGAATTCTAAAAATATACAAACCAACCATTGAACTACCCCATCATGCTCTCTTTTGTTTTACATGTTTTGCAGTCAAAATTTTTGATACATAAAATTTGACCGTCGGACACTCACCTCTCATGAGTATCCCGCGTAACCCTATTTTGAATCCCGTCTGACCGCTTTTCAAAACTTTCCATTCATTCCTTGCTCTTCCCCGTCTCTATGACCTTCGCACTTGTCTATAATAAAAAAAAGTTTATATATATACATATATATATCTTGTTTCTAAATATGAAATGAGTGACATTTAATTATAACAACTCATCATGAAGGAACCACATAGATTTTCATTGATGGGTGAAAGGATCGAGGAGATCTCCTATTAATACACATTAAACCAAGATTTGCGGAGGGTTATATTATCCCTTCCAAGTGTTGATTTCAAAATCATGAAATGTCGTTTGCACGTTGTCAGATTGGTACGCTCATGAAACCTCCAATCCTTAATTGCTTTTCATTGTACCCACCACATTCACACTTCTAAATATGAAATAAGTAAGCTTTATTGCTAACAATTCATCATGCAATACCCATATAGATTGTCATTAATCAGCAAAATGCTCAAGGATATTTCCCATTCATAATCATTTAACCAACATTTGCAGAGAGTTATATCATTGCCTCCAACTGTTCATTTCAACCATTGTCTAGAGAAAACGAACGTTCTCATAAACCTATGGCATCAACTCGACATCATCTCTGTGGAGATACAGTGAACATCTTCGGGTGCGAGGACTGAAAATTCTAGTGGTCCAGGGCATATTCTTATTGCTCATCCTATGTCGCCCAGAACAAAGTAATTTGGACCTCTGGGATTTCTCGTGCAGGCTATGTCCCTGAAGTTTTTGACTGTAAGGAGATGGTCTCTTGGTGTGCCGATAAATTTATTTCAGACAAAAGAATTATTCCATTGCAGGACCACTCTTCTCTTTCTTTCTCACCTCAGGTATTCCACTAGATGTTAAGATTGTCAGAGCCAACATTGTCGTTCAAAGGAGAAGATTCCAAGAATTTCCTAACAAAGCATAATAATGGGTTAGACCTCTTTCCCAATTTTTTGGAAGACCCAATGGTAGTTCCTGAAGATATCACAAGCTTGCAGATTAGTTCATCTAGAAATCCATTCCGCAAAATTTCCTGGCTGTTTACAAGAATAATGGGACAGGAGTCCACAAAAACTATTTCCCAGATGGCTCTTTATATTTCGTATTTCACAGTCAAGGAACAAGCCATTTTTTATTGGGGCAAGCTAATTTCCCATGAAATCTATTCCCAATTGTGAAGCTTCAAAAAGGAGAAGAAATTTTATATGTCTTCCTACTTAGTTTTTGTGATAGCACATTGCTGCTAGTTTCCAAAACTGTCTCTGTCCAAGAAGGGAAACTGGGAATTTGACCCAGCAATGTTCTGGTACCAGGCCTTTTGGAAGCATAAGGCCTCCCACTGTTTTTATGAGGTTTTTAATGGTTTTGTGTATGTTTTCAAAGTTTTGTTGTTAAGAGAAGATGCTCCTTGCATATCTGAACAAGCAACCAGTTTTTTGGATAGGAAGGGGAAACTTGAACATTTGGATAATTACACTGTGATAAGGATTTTTGGCTCGAGGGAAAAACATGCTCTCCTTCAATGTCACATTATGAACATCATGTTTGTTATAGAAGTAGCAAGGCAATAAAACTATTGGTTGCATCTATTCCAAGAGAAGAGAAAAAAATAGTTCATTCCTCTTCCTTGGAAATTCAGGGACTTCATGTTGAGGAATGTCAACAAAATTGACAAATCCATAGCCCATTCTAGAAACTCTAACCTAATATATGTTGAAATCATGAGAGTGTTCGACCCCAATAAATTGTTTTTACAACATTTATAAACACTTGGCTTCGACAATTGTTTTTTCAAAAAATGCTTGACCGAAAACAGAGACACTGGTGACAATGCTCCTACTTTTGATGTTTGCGACCTAGACACACTGCGAAGCATCACTAAATTGTACAAGCAATAGGGAAAAGGCCCCAGTGAGAGGAGTTCTCAATCGATGAATAACACTCCCAAAAGTACAACATCTTGGAGAATGACTCCAACAACCCACCACAACAACAAAGTAACTCAGATTTATTCAAACAGAGGAAGAGATAATGACCTCCTCACCCTAAAATTGATAGTTCTCACAAGATTCCAATAGACAAGAAGAGAAAAAATATTGTGGGACAGGTGGAAGAGCCCGAAATTCAGAGTGATAACATGGAACTTGAGCCTGATATGGATAGTGTATTTCTCTACGTTGATTAGCCCAGAGATGGGATCCATCATAGTCATCCAATGGACATATCTGATACCTAAAATTTTGACGAAGATGAATCCTTCATGTTCCAGAGTGTTGTTTTTTACAACCAGTCCAAAAAATTGATTATTGAAAAAAAAGATTTAAAAAATAAAAGAGGAAAATCTCGTTCAGAGGTTAACCTTGCGAACATGCATCTGTCCCAAATCTGTCGACTTCACATAGCGACCGAAGATTCATTTGATGATTCCATTGGAGACATCAAGGCCGAGAATGCCAGAATGAACAATCGGGTCAAGGAATTGGAATAGGTTTTGATTCCTATGCCATTGCTTGCCAATCCTTTGGCAATATCCATGCCTGCCAC
Source organism: Picea glauca (assembly GCA_000966675.3). Lineage (NCBI taxonomy): Eukaryota > Viridiplantae > Streptophyta > Pinopsida > Pinales > Pinaceae > Picea > Picea glauca. The sequence goes on along the minus strand of JZKD02S1779439.1, from coordinate 385,570 downwards.
CCTTCCAGCCAAGTTAAAAGGATCCTCCAACCTCCTCGCATCGTGCAGAGGATATGTGGAGAATAATATCAAGAAAAGAATGGAACGGGTCACTGAGGCGTCTGAAATATCACAAACCATGACTTCCCTTGGAACGAGGGCACATAATTTTCTCGAACATTTGCAGGAGAAATTAAAAGATGAAGAACATTTCAATTTAAACACGATCCTTCCTTTTGGCACCATTTTCAACGACAGGAAAAAAATAAGAAGAAGACAACAAGATCTCCCATCCAAAAACCAGATTGGTCAATTAAATGCATGATGGAAAGAAAAAGTGAAGAACCTGCATCTCATTGTTCAGTCATGTGAACAACCCATATCAAAGAAAGTAAAATTATTCACAAAGTTGTCCAAAATAAAATTAGCCGGAAGGACCTATGACTTCCAAGACCCCAACTTAATCATTAACTCCTTTCTCTTAACTAGGAAAGACTTCGATAAACAGGTTGATATTTTTAAGGCGTTGTCTCTGGAAAAGTTTTAAAACATCCTTAAATATGTTCAAGATGGCTTTGACTAATAGCTAGTCAAATATTCAATACAGAATGAGGAAATTGATCAGTCTCTACGTAATCTTTCTATCGACTTCACATAATTAGAAAATGAACTTTTCAACATAAAAATCCAGAATGAGATCAATGTCGTCCCAATGAGAAGCTACATTGAAGAATGGGTTGAAAGGGAATTGAAGAGTAAACCAATGCCATGATGTGTTTATATATATATAATTATTTGATGCAAAGGTCGATGTGTGTTTCTCTATGGAACCTTATGGGATCTTGTTTGCGGCATGTTTGGTGTTTACTTGGTTCGTGGTTGTATTCTTCGTTCCACAAAATTAATAATACATTCAGGATCTTCACAGTTTTTCTATGATCTTAAAGACTATAGAGGACATGATTTTCCCTTTAATATAATCTCTGTGACGTAAATGTATTATGTGGCTTGTTTTAGCACTTTTCCTTGATCGATGAACTTAGTAAAATTAATCTCCTGAAATAATTTGAAATAAAAGAATATATATTGTGTGAAGTCTAATGGAGGTATCATATCAACAAGAGGCCATTAAAATTCAAATTCATCATTGTTATACTTGCGGTGAAGATGAAAGTACAATAACTTTACTTAGACATGCCAAAATTGATTTTCTTGTAGCTTTTCGAGGCTTCTCTTATACAAGAAGATCCTGGAAACTATAAGCATGGCTCACTATATCTATTCCTTGATTGAAGAACATGTTCACATGTTTAATGCACTTCATAGTTTCCATTAAAACCATCAATGGGGATTTCTTAAACCAATTCTCGCTTCCAAAAATTCCCATCCCCTTTCTTTTTTCCTTTTGTTTTTTGTTTCTAGTTACTTATTTTTCTGAAAATTTCTAGGTGCGGAAGTTGGCAGATTCACATCTTCAGATTTCCACTTACTTTTATATCACCAGCCTGGCAGACCGCTTCCCAGTTTTATATTGAACAAACTTTTTGGATCGTGGGTTCCTGGATAGTCGGGCTCAACATTGCGTTTCCATTATTACGCCACTTGCAAACAACACTCAAACTTCCCCGATCCAGAAATTAGCAAACAAATTCCCCATTATCTCATTTTTAGCACTTTTCCTTGATCGATGAACCTAGCAAAATTGATATCCTGGAATAATTTGAAATAAAAGAATATATACTATGCAAAGTCCAATGGAACTATCATATCAACGAGAGGACATTAAAATTCAAATTTTCCATTGTTAATACTTGCGGTGAAGCTGACAGCAAAATAACTTTACTTACACCCCAAAATTGATTTCCTTGTATCTTTTAGACGCTTTTCTTATACAAACAGATCCTCGAAACTATAAGTATGGCTCGTTGTATATATTCCTTGATTGAAGAACCTGTTCACATGTTTAATGCACTTCATAGTTACTGTTAAGACCATCAATGGGGCTTTCTTACACCAATTCCCGCTTCCGAAAATTGCGATCTCCCCTTTTTTTCCCCATCTTCTTTCCATTTCTGGTTACTTACTTGTTTTCTTGGAAAATTCAAATTCATCATTGTTAATACTTGCAGTGAAGCTGATAGTACAATAACTTTACTTACAAATCCCAAAATTGATTTTCTTGTAGCTTTTCGACGCTTCTCTTATACAAACATATCCCGGAAACTATAAGCATGGATCGCTGTATATATTCCTTGATTGAAGAACATGTTCACATGTTTAATGCACTTCATAGTTGTTGTCAAAACCATCAATGGGGATTTCTGAAACCAATTCTCTTCCCAAAATTTCCATCCCCTTTCTTTTTTCCCTGTGCTTTCCATTTCTGGTTACTTACTCATTTTTCAGAAAATCTCTAGGTACGGAAGTTGACGGACTCACATCTTCAGATTTCCACTTACTTTTATAGTATGAGTGTGACCGAACGCTTCCCAGTTTTATATTGAACAAACTTTTTGGATCGCGAGTTCCCGGATAGGCTGGTTCAACATTGTGTTTCCATTATTATGCCTCTTGCAAACAACACTCAGACTTCCGTGATCTAGAAATTACCAAACAAATTTCCCTTTATCTTGTTTTTAGCACTTTTCCTTGATCAATGAACCTAGCAAAATTTATTTCCTGGAATAATTTGAAATAAAAGAATATATACTATGTGAAGTCCACTGGAACTATCATAACAACGAGAGGACATTAAAATTCAAATTCATCATTTTTGATACTTGCGGTGAAGCTGACAATAAAATAACTTTATTTACACCCCAAAATTGATTTCCTTGTAGCTTTTCAATGCTTCTCTTATACAAACAGATCCTCAGAACTATAAGTATGGCTCGTTGTATATATTCCTTGATTGAAGAACCTGTTCACATGTTTAATGCACTTCATAGTTACTGTTAATACCATCAATGGGGATTTCTTACACCAATTCTTGCTTTCGAAAATTGCCATCCCTCCTTTTGTTTTCCCATCTGCCTTCCATTTCTGGTTACTTACTTGTTTTTTCGGATAATTCAAATTCTTCATTGTTAATACTTGCGGTGAAGCTGACAGTACAATAACTTTACTTACCCATCCCAAAATTGATTTCCTTGTATCTTTTCGATGCTTCTCTTATACAAACATATCTTGGAAACTATAAGTATGGCTCGCTGTATCTATTTTGTGATTGAAGAACCCGTTCAGATGTTTAATGCACTTCATAGTTATTGTTAATACCATCAATGGGGCTTTCTTACACCAATTCCCGCTTTGGAAAATTTCTATCCCCTTTCTTTTTTTTCCATCTGCTTTCCATTTCTGGTTACTTACTCCTTTTTTTCGAAAAATGTCTAGGTGCGGGAGTTGGCGGATTCATGTCTTCAAATTTCTACTTACTTTTATATCACCAACCCCATTGACCACTTCCCCGTTTCATGTTGTACAAAATTTTTGGATCGCGGGTTCCCGAATAGGCAGGTTACCGGATAGGCGGGTTCAACATTGCATTTCCATTGTTCCACCACATGTTTAATTCCCCTCTATCTCATTTTTAGCAATTTTCCTTGATCGATGAACTTAGCAAAATTAATTCCCTAGAATAATTTGAAATAAAAGAATATATACTTCGCGAAGTCTAATGAAATAATGATATGAACAAGAGGACATTAAAATTCAAATTCATCGTTGTTATACTTGCGGTGAAGCTAACAGTACAAAAACTTTACTTAAACATCCCAAAATTGATTTTCTTGTAACTTTTCGACGCTTCTCTTATACAAACAGATCCTGGAAACTATAAACATAGCTTGATGTATCTATTCCTTGATTGAAGAACCTGTTAACATGTTTAATACATTTCATAGTTACTATTAAGTCCATCAATGGGGATTTCTTACACCAATTCCCACTTCCAAAAATTTCCATATGCTTTCTTTTTGCCCTCTGCTTTCCCTTTCTGGTTACTTACTTGTTTTTTGGAAAATGTCTAGGTGTAGGAGTTGGTCGATTCATGTCTTCATATTTCCATTGTTTATTTTATATAAGCATCCCGACCAACCGCTTCCATGTTTCATATTGAAAAAACTTTTTGAATCACGAGTTCCCGGATAGGTGGGTTCAACATTACGTTTCCATTGTTCCATTGCCTGCAAAAAACACCTGGACTTCCGCGATTTACAAATTAGTGAACAAATTCCCCTTCATCTCGTTTTCTTTAACTTTCTGTTTACTTAGTCCTTTTTCCGAATGTCTCATGATTTTATATACATCACCAAAAGTTTCGCAATATACAAATTGCTTGGTCAACATTTCACTTCCACTGTTCCCCTACGTACAAACAACACCCAAAATTCCACGATATACAAATTGATGGCCGAAATTTGTCACTGTGACATACAATTTGACCATCAGCCCCTCACGTCTCCTAGGTACATTTTGTGACCCTTTTCTTTTGTAAGCCACCCGACCGCTTTCCATACTTGGGCAGGTGGACGAAATGTTAATGCTTGGTCTCTCTTTTCCATCCCTGTTGTTATCATACTAATCGATAGGTGCGGACACTAACTGATCTCCCTAGATCCACCTAGATCTAGAACAAAACACACTATAACATGAAGATTTCCTTAAGTTTTAAATATTGAATTTACTAACTAAAGAGGGATGAGTAACATACCGTTTAAATGTCGCTTCCTCTTGCCATCGCCATCCTAGCTCCATTCCAATGCTCATACCATGATGATCCTGCAAAAGAACACAACCAACCAAAGTGATAGTAATAGCATAAACTCAATATAAACCTATGTATGTGATCAAGGAATCATACAATAAA
>JZKD02S1779439.1:363039-373826 GCA_000966675.3 Picea glauca | reverse complement strand
CTCCATGAGAACTCCTCCCCTTTTATAAGTTGAAGAGGATAAGGTGAGGAGGTTAGGATGATCCCACTAAATCATGAAAGCGAGTAAGATCCAAACCATTCGGATGCCACCTCACGATAGAAGTTTCTCCTTCTAGAAGATTCGAGAAAACGCTTGTTTTTCCCACGTGTAGGCATTCTCGCACCCTGCCTATAGAGAAACCTGCAAAAATCTCGCACCCTAGCTATGGTGCAACCTATGAGAATCAGGCATTCTCACACCTTGCCTATATAGCAACCTACGAACTTCCTTTTTACAGGGTTTTTACATGGGAAAATGCAACTTCTTTTCTCAGGAAAAGTTCTTCTCCCTTCTCTCTTCAGGAACTCAGGCCACTAACCCCTCTGAAGGAAACATATAGGTTTACATCATTAATGGTCATAGAGATGAAGACAATAATGGGTAACACCTGCTACCTTCGTACTTATTTCTAGATATGAAATTATTAATCTTTAATGATAGTAGTTCAACGTGAAAGAACCGTTAAGATTGTCATTAATGTCCAGAAGGCTGGAGAAGATTTGTCATTAATACGAATTAAACCAAGATTTGTGGAGAAGAGTGTTATCCTTTCCAAGTATTCATTTCAAACATGATGAAATCTCTTTCGTGCGTAGGCAGGTTGGCATCTTTAATAAATCTCTAATTCTTAATCACTCTTCGTCGTCACTGCCACCTTCACACTTTTTTCTAAATATGCAATTAGTAAGCTTTAATGGTAATGACTCATTACACATGAACCCTAAATATTGTCATTGATCTGCGAAAGGCTCGAGGAGATCTTCCATTAATACAGATTAAACCAAGATTTGTGGAGGGTTATATTATCCCCCCCAATTTTCATTTCAAACATCATATAGAGAAAATGAAAATTATCGTTAACTTATGGAATAAGTTATGTCCAAATATAGTAAACACCTCCAGGCATGATGACCAGAGGTTCCAGTATTCCAGGGCATATTATTACTACTCATCTCCCTCCACCCAGGAGAAAAAAAGGAGATGGTCCCTTGGTACACCGAGAGATATATTTCAAGCCAAAGAATTCCAAGGCAACCCTGCCTGCTTAGAAAACTTGTCCAGTTGCATTGATTGCTGACGCAGAGGTTGATGCAATCGATTTCGAGCTGTAAGAAGATGATCTGATGGATGATGATATGACAATGGATGATGGAAATGCAGAGATTGTTTCCACTCCTACGCCCAAATTGAAATCAACCATAATGGGTGGTACTTCCCGGCTCAGCGATGGCGGTTCTGACAACACTAAAAGAAGGAGTTTCAGAAAATAAATCGACGTTGAATGCAATAGCCACTTTTCATCTCAAAAGTAGGAATTCTAGAGGTCCAAATTAATCCTTTCTAGGCAAAAGTCTTTCACTGTAAGGAAACGATATGTTGATGCTCCCAGAGATATATTTCAAGCAATAAAACTATTCAATTGTAGGACCACTTTCCTATTCTTTGGATATACAATAAACATATTAGGGAATGAAGACCAGAACTCCCAATGGTGCAAGGCATATTCCTACTAGTCATCTCCTTCCACCAAGAATGACCTAATTTGGGCCTCTGGAATTGCACGTGCAACCTGTGTCCCTGAAGTTTTTGATTATGGAAAGGCGGTTTCTTGGTGTTTCCTAACTTTCAGTTAATGTCTATTCCATTTGCCCTGCAATGTTTTTTTTCTTCTTCCTCACAGGAAGATTTTGAGAACTATGAATTTTACCACAAGATGATCCATCGAGGAGAAGACTCCAAAGATTTCCTAAAAAAAAAAGCATGGTAATCAGTTTTGTATGCATGTTGAATAGCATCTCGATGGCTCTTAAATGTTGTCGATATTGTGCATGTGTTTATGGTAGATATATTGAATGTTTTGTCCCAAAGAACATGGTCCAATTTCTAAGGATAGATATACAGTGCTCAATGTTCTTTTTTTTTTTAATAGATTTACTATTAAGATTTTTTCCTTGGAGTCTTTGTTGTTGCTTATTTTCTAGATTTAACACCTCTTCTCATTGGCATGGTTTAGTAGTCTCTTAGTTCTTCGATATTGTATTTTCTTAGGTAATTTCTTCTAAAATGGAGCATCTAACAATTATATGAAAATGCACTATGTCGATCCATCAGGATTTTATGGAAACAAAAAATGAATTTTAGACAGTTTCAAACCAACGTTCAATTCTATTCGTAATGAAGATAGAACATAGAAAGAGAAAATCACAATGTGGAAACACAATCGTCATTCTTGTTTCTAGACATACAATTATTAATCTTTAATGCTGACAACCCATAATGCAAGAAGTTTAATACTTAAGTTAATATGTTACAGTCATGGAATAATGTATCAAGAACACACTTACTCCCACAAGTTGCAATAAAATCTAATCTTCAATAAAACATTTGTTGACAATTACTAGAAAATAATGGTTTCGCAACAATGGAGCTTGTTTCAAACCAATTTGTGCTTATGAAAATTTCCCTTCGCCTTTCTATTTTCCCACTATTTTATCCCCTGTAGTTTCTCTTTCTGGTTACTTAGTCATTTTTTTCTGAAAATGTCTTGCTGCCCGTGTTGGCGGATTCACATGTTTTGACCGAGCTCTTCCCCTTTATCTAAATTGAACTTTCCATTTTTCTATGACCTGCAAACAACACTCCGACTTCTGTGATATGCAGATTTACTTATGGAGTCCCACATCATCCCCTCTTCCGTGTTACACATTTTGCATAGATATATTTCGATATATACAATTTGATAGTTGGGGCTTTACAGATCCTCAGGAACTCATCACCCTATTTTGAAGCTTGTCCGACCACTTTCCACACTTGATCATTTCTTGACATCTCTTTGGTGGATTGTCGAGTTCGTGGGTTCAGAAAATTTCAAATTTCTAGTTGTTTTTTCTTATGCCCGCTACCTTCAGATTTCTTTCCAAGTATATGAAATATGTATACAGCTTCTCTAACAACATACAAAAAATATCTTTCCAGGAAATGGAATATCTATTACATATTTGAATATATTGGACCTTCTTTTCCCTCTTCTATACCTGACCAAATTGTCGTTTATTTTTCCCCTCTACTCTCTCTTTCTAGTTACTTAGTCATTTTTTCGAAAATGCGACTCCTACCAACCACTATCCATTCGATGCCTAGGAACTTTTCAGATCACGAATTCCTTGGAGGCAGGCTCTATATTTCACTTCCATTGTTCTATGGCCTACAAACAACACTCGGACCTCTACGAGATACAAATTTTTTGTCGCACTCCCACATCATACCCTCTTCCATGATACAAAGTTTTCACACGAAAATTCCAAGACCTGTAATTTGACCTTCAGGTCCTCACGTCTCCTGGGGTGCTATTGTCACCTCGTTTTGAATCCCCTGCGCCCGCTTTCCATATTTCACCATTTCTTGGAATCTCTTTCGCGCCTCCAATTCCATACTTACTCGAATTGTTTCTCTTGCAGATTCTCGAACATGCGGACTACACTTCCAGTGTTTCTTGACCTGTAAACAATCCCCCCCACTTCCAAGATATACAAATTGACTTCTGAAATTCTACATCAGCCCTCTTCTATGTTACACAGTATGCACTAAAAAGTTCTGATTAATACAATTTGACCGTCGGGATCTCATGTGCCCTTCGGGACCCTTGTCAGCCTATTTTGAATCCCATTCGACCGCTTTCCATAGCCATTTCTTGCAATCTCTTTCACGGATTGTCAGGTTAGCATGTTCAGACAATTTCCAATTCCTAGTCGTTGTTTTCTGTTCCCGCCACCTTCACACTTCTTTCCAATTATATGAAATAAGTATATAACTTCTCTAGGAACATGTAGAAAATATCTTTCCAAAAAATGGAATATCTATTACAGATGTGAATATATTAGCCCTTCTTTTTCGTCTTCTATACTTAATCAAATTCCCATTTCTCTTTTCCCTTTACTTTATATTTCTCGTCACTTAGTCGTTTTTCCAAAAATATCTAGCTGCGTGGGTTGGCGGACTTGCGAGTTCATGAATCCTACATCAATCCCTCTTCTATGTTACATAGTATGAATTCAAAAGTTTCGATCAATACAATTTTATTGTCGGTCCCTCATGTATCCTCGAGAACCCTTGCCAACCTATCTTGGAGCCCATCTTCTAGATTCCTACATCATTCCCTCTTCTTTGTTACAAAGTATGCACTCAAAAGTTTCGATCAATACAATTTGACCCTCGGGGTCTCATGTTTCCTCAGGAACCCTTGTCAGCCTATTCTGACACCCGTCTGACTGCTTTCCATGGCCATTTCTTGCAATCTCTTTCACATATAGTAGACAATTTCCAATTCCTAGTCGTTGTTTTTTGTGCCCGCCACCTTCACACTTCTTTCCAAGTATATGCAATAAGTATATAACTTCTCCAGAAACATGTAGAAAAGATCTTGCCAGGAAATGGTATATCTATTATAGATGTGAATATATTATCCCTTCTTTTCCATCTTCTATACTTAACCAAATATCAGTTTCTCTTTTTCCTCAACTTTATCTTTCTCGTCACTTATCCATTTTTCCAAAAATGTCTATCTGCACGGGTAGGCGGAATTGTGGGTTCAAGTTTGCACTCGTGCTTTTATATCATGACACCAACAGACCGCTTCCCCATTCCATACTCAACCACTTCTCCGACCGTGGATTCCTAGTAGTTGGGCTATAGATTGCATTTCTATTGTTCCATGACTTGCAAACAGTACCTAGACTTCTGCAATATACAAATTTACAACCAAAATCACATCATACTATCTTTCATATTATATTCTACCTATCATGCCGTCTTCCTTGGTACACATTTTGCACTAAAAACTTCTGAGACATACAATTTGACCGTCGGGTCCTCACGTCTCCTTTGGAAATATTGTCACCCCATTTTGAAGCTCATCCGTCCACTTTCCATACTTTTCCATTTCTTCGAATATCTTTCATGGATCGTCGGGTTGGTGGGTTCAAGAAATATCCAATTCTTAATCGTTGTTTCCTGTGCTCATGCCCTTTTTTAATTAGTAATTACTAATTAGAAATTATATATAAGATCTTATTTCTAGGTATGCAATTAACAAGTGTTAATCCTAAACCGAGATTTGAGGAGATCTCCCATTAATACGCATAAAACCAAAATTTCAAAATGGTTATATTATCCTCCAAGTGTTAATTTCAAACATCATGGAATGTCATTTGCGCGTTGTCAGGTTGGTCTGTTCACAAAATATTCAATCCTCGATTCCAAAAATGAGTCTGATCGATCATTTCCCTATTCAATACTTAGCCACTTTCCCAAAATTATGCAAATATACAAACCGACCGTTGAACTGCCCCATCATGCTCTCTTTCGTTTTACATGTTTTGTAGTAAAAAATTATGATACATAAAATTTGACTGTCAGACACTCACCTCTCCTGAGTATCCCACATAAGCCTATTTTGAATCCCATATGACTGCTTTTCAGACCTTTCCATTCATTCCTTTCTCTTCCCCGTCTCTATGACCTTCACACTTGTCTATAATAATTTGTTTTTATATATATCCATATATATATCTTGTTTCTAAATATGAAATTAGTGACATTTAATTATAACAAATCATCATGCAGGAACCATATGGATTTTCATTGATGGGTGAAAGTCTCGAGGAGATCACCTATTAAAACGCATTAAACCAAGATTTGTGGAGGGTTTTATTATCCCTTTCGAGTGTTGATTTCAAAATCATGAAATGTCGTTCGCACGTTATCGGATTGACACATTCACAAAACCTCCAATCCTTAATTGCTCTTCGTCATACCCACCACCTTCGAACTTCTAAATATGAAATAAGTAAGCTTTACTACTAACAGTTCATCATGCAAAACCCATATAGATTGTCATTAATCAACAAAATGCTCAAGGAGATTTCCCATTCATAGGCATTTAACCAACATTTGCAGAGAGTTATATTATCGCCTCCAACTTTTCATTTCAACCATTGTCTGGAGAAAATGAACATTCTCATAAACCTATGGCATCATCTCGACATCTGTTCTGTGGAAGTACAGTGAACATCTTCGGGCGTGAGGACCAAAACTTTCAGTGGTCCAGGGCATATTCTTATTACTCATCCCTTGCAGCCCAGAATGAAGTAATTTGGAACTATGGGATTTCTCGTGTAGGCTATGTCCCTGAAGTTTTTGACTGTAAGGAGATGGTCTCTTGGTGCGTCGATAAATTTATTTTAGATAAAATAATTATTCCATTGTGGGACCATTCTTCTGTTTTTTTGTCACCTCAGGTATTCCGCCAGTTGTTAAGATTGTCAGAGCCAACATTTTTGTTCAAAGGAGAAGATTCCAAGAACTTCCTAACAAAGCATAATAATGGGTTGGACCTCTTTCCTGATTTCTTGGAAGACCCAATGGTAGTTCCTGAAGATATCACAAGCTTGCAGGTTAGTTCATTTAGAAATCCATTCCACAAAATTTCCTGGTTGTTTACAAGAATAACGGGACAAGATTCCACAAAACCTATTTCCCAGATGGCTCTTTATATTTTGTATTTCACAGTCAAGGAACAAGCCATTTTCGATTGGGGCAAGATAATTTCTCATGAAATCTGTTCCCAATTGTCAAGCTTCAAAAAGGAGAAGAAATTCTATATGTCATCCTACTTATTTTTTGCGATAGCACATTGTAGCTAGTTTCCAAAACTGTCTCTGTCCAAGAAGGTCAACTAGGAATTCGACCTAGTAATGTTCTGGTACCAGGCTTTGTGGAAGAACAGGGCCTCCCACTATTTTTATGAGGTTTTTAATGGCTTCGTGTCTGTTTTCAAAGTTTTTTTGTTAGGAGAAGATGCTCCCTGCATATTTGAACAAGTAACCAGTTTTTTTGATAGGAAGGGGACACTTGAACATTTGGATAATTACATTGTGATAAGGATTTTTGGATCGAGGGAAAAACTTGCTCTCCTTCCATGTCACATTAAGAACATAATGTTTGTTACATAAGTAGCAAGGAAATACAACTACTGTTTGCATCTATTCCAAGAGAAGAGAAAAAAATAGTTCATTCCTCTTCCTTGGAAATTTGGGGACTTCATGTTGAGGAACGTCAACAAAATTGATGAATTCACAACCCATTATAGAAAATTGAACCTAAGATATGCTGAAATCCTAAGAGTGTTCGACCCCAATAATTTTTTTTTACAACATTTACAAACACTTGGCTTCAACAATTATTTTTTTAAAAAAACACCTGACCGAAAATAGAGACACTGGTGACAACACTCCTGCTTCTGATGTCAATGACCTAGACACACTGCAAAGCATCACAAAATTGTACAAGCAATAGGGAAAAGGCCCTGGTGAGAGGAGTGTTCAATCGGCGAATAACACTCCCAAAAGTACGACATCCCGGAGCATCGCTCCAACATCCCACCACAACAAGAAAGAAACTCAGATTTCTTCAAATGGAGGAGGTGATAACGAGCCTCCTCACCCTAAAATTGATAGTTCTCACAAGATTCCAGTAGACAAGAAGAGAAAAACAATTGTGGGACATGCGAAAGAGCCTGAAATTCAGAGTGATAACATGGAACTTGAGCCTGATATGGATAGCGTATTCCACTACCTTGATCATCCCAGAGATGCGATCTAGCATAGTCATCCAATGGACATATCAGATACCTAAAATTTTGACGAAGATGAATCCTTCATGTTCTAGAGCGTTGTTTTTTACAACCAGTCCAAAAAATTGATTATTGAAAAAAAAGATGCAAAAAATAAGAAAGGAAAATCTCGTTCAGAGGTTAACCTTGCGAACATGCATCCATCCCAAATCTGTCGACTTCACATAGCGATTGCATATGCACTTGATGATTCCATTGGAGGCATCAATATTGAGAATGCCAGACTAAAGGATCGGGTTAAGGAATTGGAAGATCCTTTGATTCCTATGCCATTGCTTGCCAATCCTTTGGAAATAGCCATGCCTGCCACCCCTGCAGCCAAGTTAAAAGGATCCTCCAAACTCCTCACACCGTGTAGAGGACATGTGGAGAATAATATTAAGAAAATAATGGAACTGGTTACTGAGGCATGGGAAACATCACAAACCATGACTTCCCTTGGAACGAGGGCACATATTTTGCTCAAACATTTGTAGGAGAAATTAAAAGATGAAGAACATTTTCTATTTAAACATGGTCCTTCCTTTTGGCACCATTGTCAACAACATGACAAAAACAAGAAGAAGACAACAAGATCTCCCATCCAAAAACCAGATCAGTCAATTAAATGCATGATGGAAAGAAAAAGTGAAGAACCTGCATCTCATTGTTCAGTCATGTGAACAAGCCATATCAAAGAAAGAAAAAATATTCACAAAGATGTCCAGAATAAACTTAGCCGGAAGGACCTATGACTTCCAAGACCTCAACTTAATTGTCAACTCCTTTCTCTTAACTAGGAAAGACTTCAATAAACAGGTTGATATTTTTAAGGCGTTGTCTTTGGAAATGTTTTACAACATCCTTGAATATGGTCAAGATGGCTTCGATGACTAGCTAGTCAACTATTTAGTACAGAATGAGGAAATTGATCGGGCTCTACATAATCTTTCTATCGACTTCACAGAATTAGAAAAGGAAGTTTTCAACATAAAAATCCGAAATGAGATCAATGTTTCCCCAATGAGAAGCTACATTGAAGAATGGGTCGAAAGGGAATTGAAGCAGGTCGCCGACAAAAGGCAATAGGCAGTTTCCATGATTCCAACAACCATCGACGACATCAATGAAAAGGAATCAACAAGCAAATGGAAAAAGGGGTCATATGTACCATCATTGCAAGTCTATTGATTGCATCCTGCTTTGTTTATCAACCTAGTTATTCCACTTTTTTAAATAGAAATTTCTAGCCAAAGATTGATCCCTTTCAATTTATTCTTTTTAGGTATTACACTCTACTGTTTCCCACTTCTTATTTCTACAGTCTTGTTTCTTGTACATATTTCTCTTATGCTCCGCGGCAGCCCCAATCCCATTCTATATGACAAATGCATTGGAATTTCCAGGAATATGTAACAGACTATTTTTTTCTGATATATATCAAATAAAACTATTTTCTATCTCCTTTTATATTTATGTCCATACATTTTTATCTTCCACCAGTCTATATGACAAATGCATTTAAATGTCTAGGAATATGTAACTTTTTTGATATATTTCAAATTAAACTATTTTTTTATCTCCTTTTATACTTATGTCGTCATAATGTTTTATCTTCCACTATGCAGGAATTGTATTTTCTTAATATACAGACAAAATAGACATAATTTTTCAACATAGTAAAATAGATTATATACTTTCAAAAAACCACGTGTCATGTACTGCATGGATACCACCTGTGCTTCATGCTGCTTGCCACATCTCCATTGTAGTTTCCATCTGCGTCTGCTACATTTTCCTATCCCAATTCAACCCGGTAGGGACTACGCTGCCACGCGACACTTGTTATAAATGGATTTAGATTTGATTTAAAAGAATTGTTATCGATATATTTAGATTTGATTTAAAAGAGTTATTATAAATGGATTTAGATTGAATTGAGAGAGTTATTATAAATAGATTTAATTTATTTTTATTGGAAAATGGGTCTTATTTTTTATATATAATATTATAAAGGGTCTTATCTCACTAGAAGAAACATAATATCATAAAAATGAATTATATATATATAGCATGAATTAATACACAATAGTGGGTATTAATGAATCCAAAGAGTAGGAAGAGTTGAATATAAAGAGTAGAAGGAAACATTAAAAAAAAAAAAAAGGTTATAATGAGCAATGGTAAAATGTTGAAAATTGGGTATATTAAAAAGGGTAGTGTAATAAGAAGGTAGGTACAAGGTTGTGTAATAGTTTTATACAAGATAAAATGAGCCACACACACGAGAAAAAAAAAGGGTAAGCAATGTAAACGTGTAATAGATGGAAAATTTGGGAAGTATGTGGGTGAGATGAACTAGTAATCAAGGTGGTGTATAGTTAAATAGTAGAAAGTGGGTGCAAAGACAAGTGGATAAGGGAAAAGTGATAGCAAAATAATTATAAAAGAAATGCAATAACAAGTTGATGATAGATACAAATTCTTGTATAGTTGAGGGTTATACTAAAGAAACAAATAGAAATGGAAGTGTATAGAGTAGAACAACGATGTTATAAAAGTTAACAATAAAGTAATAGACAAGTGTTAAAGAAGAAGAAGAAAATACGTTGCAAGAAAATGAGTAGGAAAAAATTCTGTTTTTAGTGATTTGAGTAATAGATTCAAAAGTTGAAGAGAGTGAGTTGAAGTATGTTTAGTAAGCGAAGATAGTAAAATCATAAGTGAATGTAAATAGATACAATATATGAAAAAATGCAAGGTTATGTTATAAGTAAGATTAAAGGATAAGGTGCATAATAAATTAGGTCAACATGGGTTAAGGGGATGAATATAATATAAACAAAATTAGTGCTTGTGGTGGTAATGAGTAAGGACATTGGTTCAAGGGTTGGTTATTAAAACAATTATGAAGGAATTAACACAAATGGTTGGAAAATTTAATGATGTTTAAAGTAGGATAGAATGGTGGATGAAAGGTAATAGGAGGGAGGTCAAATATCGAGTTTGAATTGAATTCAAGGTGGTTTGGAAACACATGGACTAGAAATATGATGTA
>JZKD02S1779439.1:316516-340075 GCA_000966675.3 Picea glauca | reverse complement strand
ACCCTTTCCTATTAAAGGGAACTTTTCCCACACCAATACCTAGCTAGCATGTTGTCAAACTGGAAACTGTCAATTCATTTCATGGAATTGACCAAGCTTCCTGAATAAAGAGAGAAACTAAATAAATTATTCATGGAGGAATTTAATAATTATTCCCCAATAGTATTGTAGTCCATGATTCATATGAAAAACAATGTTAGTAACAACTCTTTCTTCATTACATTGATAGTAAATGATTTGTTGTTGTATAATTGCATGATTGATTTTGGTGAATTAAAAAATGCCATGCCTCTCAATGTTAGGAATCAATTGCAACTTAGGATCACATGAACTTATATGAATACATGTGGTATGGATTCAAGATAAATCAAGTTGTGTCACCTAATAAATGGATGAACAAGTGAAGTTAGTTGTATACCCTGATAAATCAGTATTAATGGATATTATTGTTATTGATGTTCTTAATCCTTGGGAAATGATTCTATCTATTAAATAGAATACTAACTTCAGTGGTAGTATCCAATTATACATGCCTTATTTACTTAGTCCTCTTCCACTATCTCATTTTTGGGTGTAGGGTTTGTTGTATCAATTTTTTTTTTTGTAAATAAAAAGAAGGACCTTATATTAAATCATGAGTATACATTCGTGCGATGCTTGGCAACCACTTGTTCCACCACAGGAGGGAAACTAGAACATGTGGCTCCAAGTGTTGATGTGTCTATCATGGATGAAAAATGTTTTACAAAAATTGTGCATAGGACTGAAAGTTTCTACAGGAACCCTATTCCATCTAACTAGACTAAGGCTGGCTGCATTCATAGCTTCCATAACTAAGAGAATTACACAACTAGAAAGAAGAGTGTAAACTATCTTATCACTATCCATTTAAAATCTGTAATTACAAAAAAACTGGGACTTGGGGTGAGCCGCGTCAAGCCATTGGAGAACCTGGATATCCATGAGAGGTGTATGTCGTGGCAAATCTCTTCTTGAAAGTTGGGTAGCGAGCTTGTATTGCGGCTTCTGTGAACACATTAAAGAACAAGTCTAGTCATTGATTGATGTTCCCATCACCATGCACCTGTTTGTCCTACCACTTCTAGATGTCGAAGAGGAGATCAAGATGCTCCCATGTCAGATGACGGTAAGAGTGCGAGCTATCCTATCCTTTTTCCATGCCTCTATCACCCACTACAGTTAGATCCTTCCCTGCATCTGTCAAATGCCATATTTGGGGGATTTCCTCCTCCACGATACAAATTTTGTCCCCATAGTAAGGCTCTCCTGGCTTGAGAACTGGGGGGGGGGCAAGAAGGATGGTGGCAATGGGGAGTGTTGTTCTTGAGTTTATACTTAAGGCTTCAAAGTATAATGTCAAGGAATCCTAAAAATAAAGAGAGTTTAAAATATGAAAAGGAAATCAATTCTTTAGGGAAATAAGCTATGGTTGATTCATAAGCTATCTTTGCCTATCTTCCCACCGTTCCTGAATGCTTATGTTCTATTCAATCACTGCCCATGAACCTTGAAGTTCAACCTAGGTGTTAGCAGTCTCTAAGATGGTATTAAACAAGTTTAAAGCGATGCTAGTATGATCTGTGAGTCTGGGTTCTGTATTAGGATGTCTTGTCACATGTACAGTCACGGAGAAAATAAAATTAAAAGATCTATTGTTTTTATGTTTTCTTTTTCTATTTTCAATAATATGAGAAAAATTCATGAAATTGAATTAATAGTATAACAATTCAGAGGTCATTTTCCGTGTCTGAGTCAAATTTGAAAATAATGAATGTGATGAAAGCAAAACATAAAGTTGTTAAAACAAAGTGAGGCATCAATCACAGAAGAATCTCACTCTGATACAGAAGAAAAAAAATGGATGTGAAACCTTTAATGAAGCATAAAATGTGGTAATCTAACTAACTCTTAGGTCTTGTGTTTGATAATAACAAACACAGAGGAAAATCTGTAAGCAATCAGATAACCAAATAAACATATAACCACAGTAGTTGTTGTACTAAGTTGTGATTAGGCATTCATCAAAGAAATACGAATAAATATGATGGAATATGAAAGTACAGAAGAACACATAACTCAAGATTGATGAAATATGGAGTCTCTAGTTTCCAATTGTCTTAATTCTTGAAAATGAGAGTTTTCTTCATTTCCATCATCTAAGAAAAATCATTCTTTAAGTATTTTGAAATTATATTTATACAAAAGGTTACCAACCCTAAATGGTTGGAATTTTCCTTACTCCCAGATATTAACAATTACAAAATAAAAACTTGAACCATTTAACTTGTTTCCTTTCCATATGTTTCTCATATTGGCAGAACGAGCATGCATGTGTTACTTCATTATATCTTTGAAGTACTTCCTTCACTTGGATCGAGAAACTCGACGCACCTTCTTAGAAACTGTACTAAAATTCTGGAAGGCTCTGTCACATCCTTTGCTTAAAAAAGATACAACTTTCTCTATAATTTCGGCAACTTGTCTTCAATCCTTTCACCTTCAAACTTTATTGACTGCAACTATATATTTGGCTTTACCAATCATCTATCCATTTGAGCAACGTCAACCTGCTTCAACTGTGAAATTTCAATCTGAGCTTCATTTAAGCTTTCTTCGATGTCCAATTGATGCTTTATAACATTGATTTGTCCTAGTACTCCAGCACAATCATCCTTTCCAATGCCTAGTGATTTTTTATCTAGAAAATCAAAATCCTCTTCACAATCTTCCTTTATTTCTTTGGCTAGGTTGTCTAATATATATGTCTCTAGGATATTTCCCTTATGAGTCGAGACCTCAACTTTCTCCAAGTTTTCTAGGGTTTCTTGTTTGGTAGAGCTTCCAAATTCTAGATTTTGGGTCTCTGCTTGTTGTGTATATGGATATTTTAGGCTTTGCCCTTGTAATAATTTGGGTAGGCCACTTCTCCAGTGTTTTTGGAAATTGTAAAACTCATCCATTTCACCAGGTAGCAGAGCTTTAACTTGGCTCAAAACTTCTTGGTAAGATCTTACCCCTTGGAACATTTCCTCATGAGGAGACTCTTCATGTTCATACTTTTTAATATTGCAACCGGCCATATGGTTTCCCATGACCCTCTGTGGGTCGTGCTTATTGAATTCAATGCTAACCAGCTTTATATCTTTTAAAGATGCCACCTCCACCTTGGAGTGACCAAAATCCAATAAGGAAAATGAACCAATAGACAAAGGAAAAGATGGCCATACCTTTTTCTGCACGAATTTTATCTCTTTGCTAATCCCGTCGAGTACAGTTTGTCGTGAAATGTCATGGCACACCATTCTGTCTGGTAAAAATTGTGGTAATTAATATGGAGGGACCAAGAAGCCAAAAACTATGATATAAGAGAAATGTTCCTCTATGTACCAGTCCGCCACTTTACCTAGGCTAGCCATAACCTTGTCTAAAATTCTTGGTGGTGGATGACCAAATATAATAATATACATCGGCACCACTACCCAATTAAAGATTTCTTAAAAGAAATATTTTGATTTGTTTTCCCAGAGCTTTGAATGGTAATCATGAATTGGTTTTGCACTGTCTGGAGTCCAACTCCAGCTCATCAGTGGGAAAGGCATCATGAAATAGATAGTGTCCATAACATATGCTGACATAAAGAATGAAGCTAGTTTCCCTTTGGTTTTCTTCGTTTGGTATTGTGAGATTTTGCTAGCCATATTATCTGACAATATCTTTGACCAGTGAAAAGAAAATTCTTTCGCCACCGAGTGAATAATGGGAACCCATGGTAGAAAGAAAACGACCTTGTTCTCTTTTCAATAAATTCTGCACATCATCATGTCTATATATGATGACAAGACATCTCCTACGTCCGTCTCAGGATCATACAATTAGTTCATGAGCCGAAGCGGCTCTTCCAATTCCCTGCCGAAATCTCTGCTAAAAACCCGATCCACAGGTCCTTTTCTTTTGCCTCATGGTCTTCTGCATTCAACCGTGAACTCCCCTGACTTAATTTTGGGTTTCGGGGTTTTTCGATCCTCGATGTCACGAACCTCTATCCCCACGATCTCCCGATCACCGAATCTCCAAAATGCCGAAACGGTTCTTTTCCTGCCTTAGCCCCTCCTGGCTAGGCTCTGGTCCACATGACCACTTCACATAAGACCGCAGCCTTATTCCCTTCGGGGTTTCCAATACCGAAATTCTATCGTCTTCAAGACTCTTGACCTCTCGAATCCCGATTTCCCGATAGATGGCTTTTCCTTTCGGGAAATTTCTCGAATGCTTAGATCTCCACCACGCATCCTCCTAAGATGGACGGTCCTGATTTCAGAGTTTCCACTGTTGAAATGCTCTGGCATCTTGTCCCTTCGATCTCTGAAATGCTGATCGGCTCCTGATCTCGCCCATGTGTCCCAATTGATGGACGGCTTAGATCATTTCTGGGATTTCCAACGTGGATTTACCATATCTCTTGTCCTCCAGATTCGCAAAACACCGAACCCCGATATGCTGATGGACTCTCCCCCTTCGTAACTTTTCCCGAGCTCTCGGATTTACGCCACGCATCCCTTTAATATGGATGGTTCTGATCGCCTCTCGCGATTTCGTGACTTCTGATGCTTCGGAAGTCTTGCCCTCAGGATTCGCAAAACTCCGAACCCCGATGCACCGATTTGACTTTTCTATCGGGGCTTTCCCCGATAATCTGGATCTCCACCACGTGTCCCCAATAGATGGACGACTCTGATCCAATCTCACAGTTTCAGAGTTTTCGATACCCCGATGACAGAAATTCTCTATCAACTCAAAACCACGGTAGCCATAATATCGACGGGTCCCCGATTTCTGCCACGTGTCCCCACAAACAGACGACTCAGATTCAATCTTGGGATTTCTTCATGGAAAAATTCCCGATCTCCTGTCTTTGAGATCTCCGATATCCCGATATGCGAAACCCCGATGAGCCAACCCTCTTTTCGAGATTTCTCCTCTGTTGTTCACGAAGGTTTAACCCCCGTGAAACTCTCAACCGATTTGATGGCTGTCGGGTATTTCTCTCTAGATCTGACGGTCCAGATCCGTTCTCCCTACGCGCTGGCTCCAGAGGCTAAACTCCGCACGTCTTCACCCGATCCAACGACTGACAGATATCTGAGTGAGATCTGATGACTAACAATCTCCTATTCTATGTGCTCTCTCTGATGCTCCCAGGATGTGAAAACCTTCCAACGGTCTATATCTCTTTGGCTTATCCAATGGTCGATATTGCTCCTCCCGAGCTTGCACACTTTCTTCCCAGCCTTGGGAGAATTTTCCAAAACTCAAAGGCCTTGACCTTTGTCTGTTTCCTCCTACGAGCTCTCGACTTTAAGCCTCACCTGCATTCTCCATGACGCTGTTCCTCCTGAGCTTTTCCCCTTGAATCCCCAAGGGATTCTTTGACTTTTGCACCTCTGCAGAGTCTTCATGCACACAGTGTTGTCTCTCCTGAGCTTGTCAAATGCTCATACCCCTAAGGGATTTTATCCTTCTTTCTTCTCCCACAGGTGGAGAATGTAATTCCCTCCTGGCTATTTCTCTCTCAAGCAACCTCTTGCTGAGTCTGCAGGGTGTTCAACAACCCTGTGAAGATCCCTTAGTGGATTCTTCCTTTAAATTCTAGAACTCAAAGAGTTCTCTTTTCTTGTGCCTGTCTGCACACTGTCTCAATGCCCTCTTGGTAGAGTATCTTCCCCCAGAATGTTCAGCAGTTTGGTCCTCCTGTGCACCTATGCACCCACTCAATGCCCACCTGGCAGAGCTCTTAAAATCCTCAGTGATTTTGTTTCTCCTTGAACTCACAGTAGAGTTCAATCTTTGTGCACTCCTTTCACTGGCTCGATGCCCATCTGGCAGAGCTTCACAGAACTCCTCAAAGCTTCTATCTGCAACTGTGTTTCCTCCCATAGCCTTGCCTCCAAGGTGTTCAACAAACTTGAGGTCTTCCCTGAGTTGTTGATTTCAGTTCTTGTGCCGCAACATGTCTTTGTCTGAACCCGCAGTATTCAGAACTACTTCAGTGCATTGGTATTCAGAGACCGCAATACTTTGTCACACCCTCATGGCATGAAACCTCAAAGACCTTCAACTAAAATCAGACACACTCCTACAAATGCAAACCTACAACATACATTCATGTCATGTGAATAACACTCACAGACATTCATTTAACACATAATCATGCAGGAAAAAATGCTCTTTGTATTAAATATGGCAAGTGCCTGTATACACAAGGTATTCCTGAGCACGGCTTGTAACAAGGTCTCGACACCTTCTTCTGCTCTCTACTCGCAGATTCTCTTCTATCCTCGCCACACACTTACTATCAAGAGATGCAATTGATCTTTTTACATGAGGGGGCTCTTTGAGCTCTTCCCTCCAATCTACCTACCCTATTCAATTACATTGAATGGGTTGTCTAGTCCGCTATCCAGATCTAGATATCATCCTTACAAACATTAAAGGCCTACCTTATCTACAGCCTGTGCAAAGGCACGACTTCACAACTCAATAGCTTAAACATTTAATTACATTCAATTCTAAAATCAAAATGAGGACTGCGCCTCTCTTCATCTTTGAATGCGTGCGCTTGACGTGGCTGGCTGGATGGCTGGCTGACGTGGAGAGATGCTCCTGCATCATACTCCTCAGCTACAAAATCATGAATTCCTACTCATGAGCTTCCCATCTCAGCTGTGGAAATCCCCCTGGATCCCAAATCATTCTCTGGAGCTGTTCATCCACTCCATCTTCCTGTTGTTGCTGCTTTCGTGCTGCTGTTGCTTCCTTCCTACTGCTCAGCCTCTCCTTGCTGATAGTTTCTGCTGACCAGATCATCAGCTCTCTAATCATGTCGATCACTTTGTCCAGCTGCTCCAATGGTTGGCCCTGTCCATGCAGTCTCCTCGGCTAAAAAAAATTTCGGCACATGGGCAGATCACTGTGATCTCCCATGCTTTCTTCATCAACTTCCAATTTCACCTGTTGGATGTGCACACCCTGCACCTTCACCCTTCTCTCCAGGGCTTCAATCTAATCATATATATCAGCAAAACAAATGTTGTCTGCCCCTTCTTCTTCTTCTTCTGCAAACTCCCATGTTGTAGTCTTTTCAGCTTCCGAGTTGAAAATATTGAGCCATTCCTCATAATGCTCATCATCCTCTTCTGCTTCTTCTGTTGTCAGCTTCAGTGCTACAACTTCTTCAACTTCCTGGCTGAATGCATCGAGACACTCCTCATAATGTTCATCTTCTTCTTCGTCTGCTTAGGCAGCTTCCAATGTCTGCTCCAATTCCTCTTCCTTGACAGTCTCAGCTAGCTGTCCTTTTGTTGTTGTTGCACCTGCAACACAGATTTATGCCTCCTCCTGGGCAAGTGGTAGGAATATCTGTATTCCCCCAATCATTAGAAGGTCCTTTAGATCCTCCTCTTTTGTCATCTACATCTGCTGATCTAAATCCATCTCTGAGCTCACCTGCTCTGTCAGCTCTTCTGGCTGATTCCAACTCATCTGCTCATCCCTACCCACCTGGAAATATGAGATGATTCCACTGCCCTCCTGGCAGTCTTCGAGATCCCGCAATGACCTCATTTCATTGCCCAGCTGGCAATGTGAAATTCCTTGGCTGTCCTCATGACAGTCTCTGAGATCCCGCAGTGATCTCAACTCGTTGCCCACCTGGAAAACTGGAATTTCCTTTCTTCCCTCCTGGGAGTTCTTGAGATCTTCAAATAGTCCCATTTCATTCTCTTCACCGAGAATTCTACCAGTCTCTGGTTCACATACTTGAACCATTTCTTTAGGTCCGTCGAGGTTTTCAACATGCCTCAACCATCCTCTTAACAACCTACACTGTCTTCTAGCCATCAACTCCTTGACTGGCCATTTTTCTTTTGCCTTCCTCATGGGCCATTCATATACCCATCTCAGCTTTGCTTTCTGCTACATCCGCAATGCAAGCTTTTCTATCTCTCTCTTTATATCAACGAGCTCTTCATCCATATCTTCTTGGCTCCATAGCTTTGAGTTTTTCCTCCCAACATATCTACGGCCTTCAGTAGCCATGTTTCTATCTCTGTATGCCCTCGTGGAAAACCTGTTGCTATCACTCTGCACTCCGAGTGTTTCTAGCTTCATCCTATAGTACTCCTGACTGTTTATGGACTTTTTTCCTACCTGCGAACAATCCTTACAGAGTCTCCAAGGCTCTATCTTCTTTTTCCTTCACCTGAAATATATAGATGAGATCCCCGCTCTGATACCACTTGATGACAAGACGTCTCCTACGTTCGTCTCAGGATCGTACAATCATTTCATGAGTCAGAGCAGCTCTTTCGATTCCCTGCCAGAATCTCTGCCAAAAACCCGATCCACAGGTCCTTTTCTTTTGCCTCACGGTCTTCTGCATTCAACCGTGAACTCCCCCGACTTAATTTCGGGTTTCGGAGTTTCGCGATCCTCGATGTCACGAACCTCTATCCCTGCGATCTCCCGATCACTGAATCTCCGAAATGCCGAAATGGTTCTTTTCCCACCTTAGCCCCTCCTGGCTAGGCTCTGGTCCACATGACCACTTCACATAAGACCGCAGCCTTATTCCCTTCGAGGTTTCCAATAGCGAAATGCTATCGTCTTTGAGACTCCTGACCTCTCGAATCTCGATTTCTCAATAGATGGCTTTTCATTTCAGGAAATTTCCCGAATGCTTAGATCTCCACCATGCATCCTCCTAAGATGGACGGTCCTGATCGCTTCTCGCGATTTCAGAGTTTTTGCTACTGAAATGCTCCAGCATCTTTTCCCTTCGATCTCTGAAATGACGACGGGCTCCCGATCTCGCCCACGTGTCCCAGCTGATGGATGGCTCAGATCATTTCCAGGATTTCCAATGTGGATTTACCAGATCTCTTGTCCTCCGGATTCGTGAAACACCAAACCCTGATATGTCGATGGACTCTCCCCTTTCGGGACTTTTCTCGAGCTCTCATATTTACGCCATGTGTCCCTTTAAGATGGACGATTCTGATCGCCTCTTGCGATTTTGCGACTTCTGATGCTCCGTAAGTCTTTCCCTCAGGATTCGTGAAACGCCGAACCCCGATGCGCTGATTTGACTTTTCTATCAGGGCTTTCCCCAATAATATGGATCTCCACCACGTGTCCCCAATAGATGGACGAATCTGATCCAATATCACAGTTTAGGAGTTTTCGATACCCCAATGACATAAATTCTCTGTCAACTCAAAACCCCGGTAGCCGAAATACTGATGGGTCCCCGATTTTCGCCACGTGTCCCCACAAACGGACGACTCAGATTAAATCTCGGGATTTCTTCATGGAAAAATTCTCGATCTCCTGTCTTCGAGATCTCCGATATCTCGATATGCAAAACCCCGATGAGCCAACCCTCTTTTCAGGATTTCTCCTCTGTTG
Organism: Picea glauca; assembly: GCA_000966675.3. Lineage (NCBI taxonomy): Eukaryota > Viridiplantae > Streptophyta > Pinopsida > Pinales > Pinaceae > Picea > Picea glauca. Next base: position 330,592 of record JZKD02S1779439.1, on the reverse strand, counting down.
TTCATGAAGGTTTAAGCCTCGTGCGACTCTCAACCAATCTGACGACTATCGGGTATTTCGTTCTAGATCTAATGGTCCAGATCCGTTCTCCATGTGCGCTTGCTCTAGAGGCTAAACTCTGCACGTATTCACTCGATCCAACGGCTGACGCATATCTGAGTGAGATCCGACGACTGACGATCTCCTCTTCTATGTGCTTGCTTTGATGTTCCCTGGACGTGCAAACCTTCCAATGGTCCAGATATCTTTGGCTTATCCAACGACCGATATTGCTCCTCCTGAGCTTGCACACTTTCTTCCCAGCCTTGGGAGAATTTTCCAAAACTCAAAGGCCTCAACCTTTGTCTATTTCCTCCTGCAAGATCTCAACTTTAAGCCTCGCCTGCGTTCTCCGCGACGTTGTTCCTCCTGAGCTTTTCCCCTTGAATCCCCAAGGGATTCTTTGACTTTTGCACCTCTGCAGAGTCTTCACGCACACATAGTGCTGTCTCTCCTGAGCTTGTCAAACGCTCAGACCCCCAAGGGATTTTATCCTTCTTTCTTCTCCCACAGGTGGAGAATGTAATGCCCTCCTGGCTATTTATCTCTCAAGCAACCTCTTGCTGAGTCTGCAGGGTGTTCAACAACCCTGTGAAGATCCCTCAATGGATTCTTCCTTTAAATTCCAGAACTCAAAGAGTTCTCTTTTCTTGTGACTGTCTGTGCACTGTCTCAATGCCCTCCTAGCAGAGTATCTTCCCCCAGAACATTCAGTAGTTCGGTCCTCTTGTGCACATATGCACCCGCCCAATGCCCACCTGGCAGAGCTCTCGGAATCCTCAGTGATTCTGTTTCTCCTTGAACTCATAGCAGAGTTCTATCTTTGTGCGCTCCTTGCACTGTCTCGATGCCCCTCTGGCAGAGCTTCACAGAACTCCTTAGAGCTTCTGTCTGCAACTGTGTTTCCTCCCACAGCCTTTCCTCCAAGGTGTTCAGAAACCTTGAGGTCTTCCCTGAGTTATTGATTTCAGTTCTTGTGCCGCAGCATGTCTTTGTCTGAACCCGCAGTATTCAGAAGTGCTTTAGTGCACTGGTATTCAGAGACCGCAGTACTCTATCACACCCTCATGGCATGAAACCTCAAAGACCTTCACTTGAAATCAGACACACTCCTGCAAATGAAAACCTACAACATACATTCATATCATGTGAAGAACACTCACAGACATTCATTTAACACATAATCATGTAGGAGAAAATGCTCTTTGTATTAAATATGGAAAGTGCTTGTATACACAAGGTGTTCCTGAGCACAGCCTGTAACAAGGTCTCAGCTCCTTCTTTTGCTCTCTACTCGCAGATTCTCTTCTATCCTCACCACACACACTTACTATCAAGAGATGCAATTGATCTTTTTACATGAGGGGGCTCTTCGAGCTCTTCCCTCCAATCTACCTACCCTATTCAATTACATTGAATGGGTTGTCTAGTCTGCTATCCGGATCTAGATCTTAGCCTTACAAACATTAAAGGCCTACCTTATCTACAGCCTGCGCAAAGGCACGACTTCACAGCTCAATAACTTAAACATTTAATTACATTCAATTCTAAAATCAAAATGAGGATTGCGCCTCTCTTCGGCTTTAAATTTGTGTGCTTGACGTGGCCGACTGGCTGGCTGGCTGACGTGGAGAGATGCTCCTGCATCAATATACATGAACTATGATTCAAGTGATGAGATGGAATATACGCTGTGAGATTTTGCTCTAAACTTTTCAGGGCATGAACACTAGTCTTTGATCAGGTCAGAAAGACTTTTTCCATACTAATCACACTCTTTATTATTAAAATTCACTAGAAAACTGGCATTATAAACAACGTTTGATGTTGCAGACAATTTATACATGACCTATATGTGTTTGGGTCAAAACGACCCAACAACTACTTTTTGGGAGTTGAATATCGTTCGGGTCGAGATATCTACATGATCCAATGCCCATTCAATCATGTCGGTGTAAGGTAAAAGCCTCGACCTGGTTGCTATGTTATGCAATTCTTCTTGAGCGATAGTCTTATATTTTGTAGATAAGTTATCTTTTTCATTGTCACTTGAATCATCGAGACAGTTTACCACTTCATATTGTATGGTGTTGAACACATGCGTCTAGGTTTTAACGATGTTTATACTTCCGAGTGAAGTATGAGAAATAACATCTGTGTTCTGGATAGAACTTTCATCGGCTACTTTAGATGCTTTCCATGGAGCCATGATATCAAATTCAGAGTTCTGTTACCTGTTACCGAGAATGAGAATGCAGAAAACTAGTTATTTCGCTAAGCCAGTTTTAAGGAAACAAGAAAGTGATTCAGAACTAAAAATCCTCCTTTCATTAAACGCATAAACCATGTGTATACCTTCACTGACAATGCATTTAATTCCTTCAATAAAAATATTTGGGCGTTAAAACCTGATCCTATTTGGAATCATTTCCCTAAATCAGATATTAATGTCATTTATGGTCGATATCTTAGGAAATTTGCAGAATTTGAATGTATCCGAGTTAATTTTGAGCAATAAATTAATTAGATTATAATCCTCATTTAGTACCTTCATTAATCATACCTATCACTTAATCAAGTTTCGGTGTTTCGAGTCTCAAGGATCTTTAAAGAAGTTTAAATTAAGACTCACGAAATGCGAAGTTGCGACATGTTTTAATTAACTATAATCATACATATCACTCTTAATTAATCGCGTTTAGTTTTTAAATGTCGGCGTTTCGGGGATCGGGAATTCAAAGCGTTTATATGTAAGAGAATCCTCAATCGCGAAGTCACAACGATATTTACTCTTTGTTAATCTTAATTAATCATTAATGAACCTGACTTAACATTTAATACTTTTGTGAGTTCGGGGATTGGGACTTTGAAGATGCTCAATATTGAACCTTCATACTTCGCGACACCCCGACTCCTGAAATTTCAAAATCAAACCTTTATATAGATTAATTAATTAATTGAAAAGGCGGCTCCAGAATCTGCTAATACATTTAAACCTTTGGATTGATCAGAAGAATTTATTTCGACGGTGATTATCCAAGTGCATTTTTTGTGCTCTTTTTTTGTTTAAACAAAAATGAAATTTATTTTAGTCTAAGGATTAGGAAAAAATATATGTTTCAACATAGGCTCCATCTAGGGATCTCGTCTCCTTGTGGGACGATAAGAACATGTAGACTGAGTGCCTTTATTGGGTAAATGGAGTCATTATTGCAGTTCTTTGAAACACATTCTGAAGAAAGAACAAAACATGATTTTAGGATTTCATCATTAACTTTGAAAAATATCAAAACTAAATCATTCGGTGATCTCAAGTTAGGCTTATAATAGTTTTCATTTCCTAAAACTGACCTCAGATTTGTATAAGATAATCAAAACAACCTTAATCATTCTACCAAGCTTTATTTGATTTTGTTTGCATCAAGGTGAAGTAATTCAATATTTTAAGTTAGGGAGTCCCATTAGCTTAGAATGTCTATCTAGCTAAAAAGAGAAATAGTTACCAGAGCATGTTGTAATTCATGTATAGCATCCTATCATATATGTAGACATTGCTTCACTGCCAATGAGCTTGTTCAGTACCACATCAATTAGTAATTTAGCATTTAAATGATGAGATGAGGGCAATCATTTAATGAATTTCCTTTCATAATCTCTCTTGGACTAGATGGGGCAATCATTTAATGAATTTCCTTTCTACATATGTCTTGTTTCAAAACATGAAGTGGGGGCAATCAATCGGTATGCAATATACCCGTGAAAATATCTATTTATAATTTAACAATAGAGGTTTGTAAAATCACTTTAATTGCTCTGGAGTAATCCTCTTCTGACCTTCAAACATCTTTTGCTTCAGGGAAGTTCTCAAGGGGAGTTCTTATTATATTTTTTAGGGACTTTCCTTGAGTGAAACTAATCTGTTTAATCCTGTTAGAATGACTAAGAGAGTTAGGATTAACCTGTACATACTTCTAGTTCAGCTAAAGTTAGGGAATTATAAAACCTTTACCTATTCTCATTTTGAATATTTGTTTATGAGTTTCCAAAGTTAAGGTGAGACCTTTCTCCTCTATGAAGCTCATGAGATGATATCAAGAATCCTGTGAAGAAAAATCTTGAACATGAATAGGGGAAAAGAAAAAGGTTTCAGATGTTCTATTGTAGGTACAATCAGTCTTAAACGAGCTTCTTACTAAACTCTTGAAACATTTCCTTAAATTCTTTTTATTGCTTATTTTTCATATATATATATATATATATATATATTTACTTCGTCTAAAGAAAAATTTTGATAGTTAAAAGTTTCTTTTCATTTCTCTGATTAAATGTTTTGGTGATGATATTAGTAAACATAAGATTACTGTCTTACTCATTAACATCTCTTGGAAAATTTTAACTTGAGTTTTTATGAAATAAATTCATACCTCAGTAATTGTTTATACTTCCAGCCAAGCAGACTATTAGTTTATTACCTGTTTCGAGAGACATTTAACGTAAGTATATCTGCATGTCACCTTTTTGATATCTCAAGTCTCTCTGCTTATCAGCGAGTATCCTGCAATAAGATAAACATGATAGCCGCCAAGAATTCTAGTAGATTAGAAACCTTCTTATTGCATTTTTTGATATCTTATTTATTTATTTATTTATTTTTAATGGCTGACCTTTTTGTATTTACAGCAAAAATAAAAACTTACTGAAAGAGAGGTAACTATAAACAAAACATGAAAACAAACCAGTATGTACAATGAGAGCTCAGAGACATATTACTGCATGAAGTGCTTGAGGTACCGCCCATTGATAGGGGTGTTAAGAATCTTTCCGTCGAGATTTTCTAACAAAAATGCATTCTTTCCCTCAGAAGTTGTAATTTTGTATGGTCCGCACTAGATCTGATCAAACTTACCTTGTTTCCTAGCATCCTCTTTTTTGGCTTCCCATTTTAGAATGAAATCACCAGGGAGAAATTCCCTATATTTAGCTTTTTGGTCAAATAAGGATTTCATATTATCTTGATATTTTTGTATCTTTTCATTTACTTCAGCCCTATTTTGTTGTATTTCAATCAATTGATTTATCCTCCCAATAATGTCATTTGGCTCTTCTTTTGAGTCTTGCCAGAGTTTCATTATTGGCAACACTAGATTTATGGGTAAAATGATGTCAGTACCATATACCATATGAAATGGAGAAATTCCGATTGACCATTTTGTGCCTATCATGTTAGCGCATAAAGCATATTTTAAATGTACATTCCATGCTTTCTTATTTTCGGTCAATACTTTTTTAATTATAGTGATCAAGATTTTGTTAGATGACTCAACTAATCCATTGCCCTGTGGATAGTAGGTCGTGGAGTGTCCTAGCACAATGTTATACTTTTGGAAAAAACTTATCATGGCCATGGATTTGAAGGCCTGAGAATTATCAATAACTATTTTTCAAGGACAGCCAAATCTTGATAGAATATTCTCCAAAAAACCGATCACTATTGCGTCTGTTGCATTTCGCGTAGGAATCACTTCCACCCATTTAGTAAAATAGTCTATAGCAGTTAGAATACATTTATGTTGAACACTCGAGTGTGGATGGATTTCTCCAATAAAATCAAGACCCCATTGCGGAAATGAAGCTTTAGTTTTAACTGGAACTAAAGGTAATGCAATAATTTTTTGCTTGTCTGTAAACAACTAACAAGGATTACAACTTCTAACTTTAGTGTTTACAGCAGTGAATAATTTCATCCAGTAATACCCAACTCTTAAGATTTTATAAGCTATTTCTCTCTAGGTATGGTGTCCTCCACACACTCCTTCATGGAGTTCATTTATAACTTTTTCTGTTTCAGATTCTACTAAGAAGCTCAGTAAGAATCCTAGGGCATCCTTCCAATACAATTGACCATCTATAATACAATATTTTACAGCGTGTAACTTCAATGTTCTATATTTATATGGGGTTAGGTCGCTGGGGCACTGAAGGGTTAGTAAATAAGAAACAATGTCACGGTACCAAACTGAAGAAGATAATTTTTCTAGAATTTCAGTTGTGGGAACAGTGACATCGAGTTCGTTTATCTCTAAAAATCCTTCATACTCTTGCAGATGATTTACTCTGAGTGATTTTAGATTTGATTCAACCAAGACCTGAACTTTAATAGGTTTATTTGTTTTAACTTCTAGGTCGAACTCCTAAATTTTGGCTAACCATCTTCCTCTCCTTCCATCACTATTGAGTTGAACCATTATATCTTTAACATAACTGGTAGGTACATAAGCAATGATCTTTGAATGTAGTACATAAGTTCTAAAATATTTGAGGGATTTCACCATTGCGTAAGCTTGCTTTTCCAATATATCATATTTTAGGTTAGAATATCTAAGACCTTTACTAAAGAATGCAATTGGCTACTCAAAACCCTCATCATTCTTCTGTAACAATATGGCTACAATAGTATGCTCAGAAGAAAATGAAAAAATAAAAAATTCTTACAAATAATCAGGACTTGCCAGTACTGGTGCTTCACCTATGACCTTATTAATGTGTTCGAATGACTCCTTAGCCTCGTTTGTCCACTTTACCTCACTGTCCTTCTTAAGCATATATGTAATCAATTTTACTATTTCAACGAAATTCAAAATGAATCTTCTCAAAAAAATTATTTTCCCTAAAAATGACTGAATTTCTTTCCTATTCCTGGGAATATTAATAGTATCTATTGCTTCAATCCTTTCTGGGTCAATTTTAATTCCATACCTAGACACTATATGGCCCAAGAGTTTACCTTCGTACATTTCTACAAGAAGTTATGAAGTCTACACACAGTCTGATTTCACCGTTTTTCTTTCTTACTGGAACTAAATTAGCTACAGACTTAGAGTATCCGAGTGGGACAATAATCTTGGCGTCTAGAATCTTCTTTACTTCTTTCTCTATTTTTGTACAATTTTCTTCTATACATACATCTAAAGCATCATCGATAGATAAAATACAATTCCCTAAATCCTGATCGGCAATGTAAACATGGTAGTTATTTGGGTTCAGGGGATCAGTTACCGTAAACGCCAACCTTTTTTCTTTGTACAAGCATGTGAAATGTCCTTTGAAGATTGGGATTGTGGCATATGTCATGTCGAGTTGGAGGGATTCTCCAATTTTGGTGCCCCAAGATCTGGATAACAGTATGCCATACTTTGTGGGTATGTCAACGACAACCACATCCATTAGAACACTTTTAACAGGAATTTGTGCAAGATTAACTACTAAATATTTTATCATACCTACACATTTAACCTTTCTCGAATGGAAAGAATACAAGTCTCCATATGGTCAAGTGATTTCGAGACCAAGTCTATCCATAATGGCTTTAGGCATTACATTGTGAGAGGCTCTAGAATCCAACATGCTATTGTGGAGTAGGTGATCGTGCATAGTTAGCATGATATAGAAAGGGGCGACGATATCTTTGGCACCTTCGAAATGTGGACCAAAAATTATATTAGGCTTATCGTCTTCTAAATTTATAACGTCAGCCTGATTTTCATTGTCTGAAAAATTAATTATTTTAGCAATTTTCTTTCTGTATACTGGGTTTTCTTGCAAGTTCGACCAGAGGTATAGGGATTTTGATTTTATTAATTTCATTTTCCAGACTGAAATTTCTCGTTGTTTTATCAACTTCTGTGGTTTGGGCTTCTATCCCATTCTTTTTAGTTTTATTTATTTGTGATGTTTTTGTTTCAGCCACAGGTAACTTCGCTTTCCTTTTGTTAACAACTGGTGTTTCTGCTGACTTTGTCTTGGTAGAATGTATATCAACAATGTTGGTTTTAATAGTCTGTTTTTCAACAATTTTTTAAGTTGCCTCGTCTGTTTCCCCTCTCAACAGAATTTTATTCGATGGGGCAGTTGTGATATTCCTTTTTCTAGGACTTAGATTGTATTTCTGTTGGAGTTCATCCATTATATTATCAGCGATTCCTTGATAAGATGAATCTTCTATAATATTTCTATTCTCGTCATTTTCAGATTTGTATTCTGTATTTAAGGATTTTTCGTAATCTTGTCTCATCAAATAAGGTTCTTGACAATCATCGCCAAGATTATTTATATCTTCTTCTAACTCAAAAATTTTCATGTCTTCTCCTCCTATAAAATTTTCATTTTTGAAGGGGGCTTGAATTTTTTGATCTTCATTCTTAATTTGTCTTTGTTGTATTTGAGGGTTAGGATTCCTTCTAAAATCCTTTCTAGGGGACTGATCATTATTTGATTGGTCTAATTCCATTCTCGAGATTTTATTCGACAATTATTTAATTATTCTCGCCATGTCATCCATCTTATCTTCCGAAGACCTCCTAGATCCAAAGGGTCTTGCTTGTTCTTTGTACTGTCTAGTTTCTTTATTTCCCATTTCAAATTTTGTTTTTAACTTTCCTGATGCCATCATGTTTGATTCGATTTCTACAACATCATCCTCCATTTTAGTGAGATCAATAGATCTCCTTTCTCTCAACAGTAGAGCGAAATCTGAATCAAAAGCCCCAACAAAAGTTACTTTTGCTGCAGGTTGGGAAGGTTTAACCTCAGTTGGAATTTTATTATATAATTTATTGAATCTTTGGGTAAACTCAAGAACTAATTCTGAATTTTTCTTTGTCAGAGCCCCAAACTTGGTTAGATAATAGAGATGATCTTTCCTTTCTCCCCATTGTCTAATAAAATAATTTTGTAACTCATCATATGATCTTGTGGACCCTGCTGGGAGTCCTCAGAACCAGGTTCTCACCTGACCTTCGAAATTTTTAACGAAAATCCTTGAATAAACTTCCTCATGCTCAAGGCCAAGGATATTAGCAAATTGGTCAAAGAAATTGATGTGTTCGGTAGTAGTCAAATCTCCCTCCCCAGTGAACTTTGGTAGATTTTTCATATAATTTTTAGGTAGATCATGGAGAGGGACTGAGAGGACCAAAGGGGCATACCTAGCATCTACTTTGGCAAATATTCTAGGAGGTGGGGGTGGTACTTGACTTCCCTCTCCTCCCCTAGCAGCACCACCTCCTCTGGCCGCATCCATTGATAATTTAGGGGGTAAAACTTGGAGATTATAGAGAAGAATTTTAAGGATATGTGGTGACCTTTCGGTTATGTATGGATAAAACGAAACGATTTCAGATAACTGACCGTCGGGAGACAGGAAATTGGAAAAATAGGGAACTGGAAAAAGAGGACTAGTTTCTTCAGACTTAGAGGATGTGTACACAGGAGAACCAACAGGAGTCGAGTCAAAGTATACATTATATTCTTCTAAATTATGAGAGGTTGTAGACTGAATCTCGGGAACTGGTGAAATGTCAATCAAGGCAGAAAGTGAGATAGTTTTTTTACCTCTATTGGTAAAGGAGGCAGTTGCAAAATTTTCGGCTTTAAATTCGGGTAACACCAACTCAGGTTCTAGGGTTTAGATTCTATCGATGGATGTTTCTATAAAAAGGAGTTGGGTATTTGACTGTTCAAGTAGATCCTTATCATTTGATTGAGTGGATTTGGATTGATAAATCTTACTTGTTGATGAAGCAGTTTATTTAAGGTATCTTCTTATTTTCAGAATTTTTTCAGGATCGGATATAGAGGAGGTCTGCTTATTGTCTGGATTCTTTCTGGTATTCATTCGATTAGAAGACAATTTATTAATCATGGTGTCACCAAGTGAAAGATAAAAGTAGCCTTATAAAGTGTTTGATCTTTGTTCACTATCAAATAAGGAAACTTACCAATGTCGTTCTTCCTAGGGAAAAATAGCTTCGTTTCTTCGTTCCCCGACAACGGTGCCAAAAAGATGTTGTTCCTGAGTTTCTACTTAAGGCTTCAACGTATAATGTCAAGACATCCGAAAAATAAAGAGAGTTTAAAATATGAAAAGGAAATCAATTCTTTAGAGAAAGAAGCTATGGATGATTCCTAAGCTGGCTTTGCCTAGCTTCCCAACGTTCCTGGATGCTTATGTCCTATTCAATCACTGCCCATGAACGTTTAAGTTCAACCCGGGTGTTATCAGTCTCTAAGATGGTATTAAACAAGGTTAAAGTGATTCTAGTCTGATCTATGAGACCAGGCTCTGTATTAGGCTGTCTTGCCACATGTACAGTCATGGAGAAAAGAAAATTAAAAGATCTGTTGTTTTTATGTTTTCTTTTTCTGCTTTCAATAATATGAGAAAAATTCTTGAAATTGAATTAATAGTATAACAATTCAGAGGTCGTTTTCCATGTCTGAGTCAAATTTGAAAATAATGAATGAGATGAAAGAAAAACATAAAGCTGTTAAAAAAAAGTGAGGCATCAATCACATAAGAATCTTACTCTGATACAGAAGAAAAAAAATGGATGTGAAACCTTTAATGAAGCATAAAATGTGGTAATCTAACTAACTCTCAGGTCTTGTGTTTGCTAATAACAAACACAGAGGAAAATCTGTAAGCGATCAGATAACCAAATAAACATATAACCATAGTAGATGTTGTACTAAATTGTGATTAGGCATTCATCAAAGACATATGAATAAAGATGTTGGAATATGAAAGTACAGAAGAACACATAACTCAAGATTGACGACATATGGAATCTCTCGTTTGAAATTGTCTTAATTCTTGAAAAGGAGAGTTTTCTTCATTTCCATCGGCCAAGAAAAAACCTTCTTTAAGTCTTTTGAAATTATATTTATACAAAAGGTTACCAACCCTAGACGGTTGGAATTTTCCTTACTCCTAGATATTAACGGTTACAAAATAAAAACTTGAACCGTTTCACTTGTTTCCTTTCCATCTCTTTCTCATATTGTCAGAATGAGCATGCATGTGTTACTACATTATTTCATTGAAGTACTTCCTTCACCTATCTCGAGACACTCGACGGACCTGCTTAGAAACTGTACTAAAATTCTAGAAGGCTCTGTCACATCCTTTGCCTAAAAAAGATACAACTTTCTCTGTAATTTCGGCAACCTGTCTTCAATCCTTTCACCTTCAAAATTTATTGACTGCAACTGTAGATTTGGATTTACCAGCCATCTATCCATTTGAGCAAAGTGAACTTGCTTCAACTGTGAAATTTAAATCTGAGCTTCATTTAAGCTTTCTTTGATGTCTAATTGATGATTTATAATATTGATTTGTCTTAGTACTCCAAAACAATCGTCCTTTCCAATGCTTAGTGATTTTTTATATAGAAAATCAAAAGCCTCTTCAAAATATTCCTTTATTTCTTTGCCCAGGTTTTCTAATATCTTTTTCTCTGGGATATTTCCCTTATGAGTCGAGACCTCAAGTTTCTCCAAGTTTTCTAGGGTTTCTTGTTTGGTAGAGCTTCCAACTTCTGGATTTTGGGTCTCTGCTTGTAGTGTATCTGGAGATTTTATGCTTTGCCCTTGTAATACTTTGGGTAGGTCACTTCTTCGATGTTTTTGGAAATTGTAAAACTCATCCATTTCAATAGGTAGCAGAGCTCGAACTCGGCTCAAAACCTCTCGGTAAGATCTTACCCCTCGGAACATTTCATCATGAGGGGACTCTTCATGTTCATACTTTTTAAGATTTCAACTGGCCATATGGTTTACCATGACCCTTTGTGGGTCGTGCTTCTTGAATTCAATGCTAACCAGCTTTATATCTTCTAAAACTACAGCCTCCACCTTGGAGTGACTAAAATCCAATAAGGAAAATGAACCAATAGACAAAGGACAAGATGGCCATGCCTTTTTTTGCACTACTTTTATCTCTTTGCTAATCCCGCCGAGTATAGTTTGTCGTGCAACTTCACAACACACTAGTTTGTCTGGTAAAAATTGCGGTAATGAATATGGAGGGACCAAGTAGCCGAAAACTATGATATAAGAGAAATGTTCCTCTATGTACCAGTTCACCACTTTACCCAGGCTAATCATAACCTTGTTTGAAATTATTGGCGGTGGATGACCAAATATAACAATATGCATCGACACCACTACCCCATTAAAGATTTCATAAAAGAAATCTTTTTCTTTGTTTTCCCAGAGCTTTGAATGGTAATCATGAATTGGTTCTGCACTGTTTGGAGTCCAACTCCAGCTCATCAGCAAGAAAGGTGTCATGAAACAAATAACATCCATAACATAAGCTGACATAAAGAATGAAGCTAGTTTCCCTTTGGTTTTCTTCATTTGGTATTCTGAGATTTTGCTAGCCAATTATCTGACAATATCTTTTCCTGGTAAAAAGAAAATCCTTCCGCCACCGAGTGAATAATGGGAACCCATGGTAGAAAGAAATGGGTCGTGTTCTCTTTTCCATAAATTATTCACATCATCATGGCTATATACATGAACTATGGTTCAAGCGATGAGATGGAATATACGTTGTGAGATTCGTCTCTGAACTTTTTAGGGCGTGAACACCAGTGTTTGATCAGGTCGGGAAGTCTCTTTCCATACTGATCACACTCTTTATTATTAAAATTCAATAGAAAACTGGCATTATAAACGAAGTTTGATGTTGCATACAATTTATACATGATTTGTATGTGTTCGGGTCAAAACGACCCAACAACTACTTTCTGAGAGTTGAATATCATTCGGGTCAGGATATCTACATGATCCAGCGCCTATCCAATAATGTCAGTGTAAGGTAAAAGCCTCGACCTGGTTGCTATCTTATGTAGTTCTGCTTGAGTGATAATCTTATATTTGGTAGATAAGTTATCATTTTCATTGTCGCTTGAATCATCAGGATAGTTTACCACTTCGTATTGTATGGTGTTGAACACATGTGTCCAGGTTTTAACGATGTTTATACTCCTGGGCGAAGTATAAAAAATAACGTTTGTGTTCTGGCTAGAAATTTCACCAACTGGTTTAGGAGCTTTCCGTGGAGCCATGATATCAAATTCAGAGTTCTATTACCTATTACAAAGAATGAGAATGCATAAAACTAATTATTTCGCTAAGCCAGTTTTAAGAAAACAAGAAAGTGATTCAGAACTAAAAATCCTCCTTTCCTTAAACGCATAAACCATGCATATACCTTCACTGACAATGCATTTAATTCCTTGAATAAAAATATTTGGGCATTAAAACCTGATTCTATTTGGAATCATTTCCCTAAATCATATATTAATGTCATTTATGGTCAATATCTTAGGAAAAGTGCAGAATTTGAATGTATCCGAGTTAATTTTGAGCAATATATTAATTAGAATATAATCCTCATTTAGTACCATAATTAATCATACCTATCACTTAATCAAGTTTCGGCGTTTCGGGTCTCGAGTATCTTTAAAGCAGTTTAAATTAAGACTCATGAAATGTGAAGTTGCGACAGGTTTTAATTAACTATAATCATACCTATCACTCTTAATTAATCGCAGCTAGTTTTTAAATGTCGGGGTTTTAGGGATCGGGACTTCGAAACCTTTATATGTAAGAGCATCCTGAATCATGAAGTCGTGATGAGATCTACTCTTTGTTAATCTTACTTACTCTTTAATGAACCCGGCTTAACATTTAATACTTTCGTGACTTCAGGGATCGAGACTTCGAATATGCTCAATATTGAACCTTTGTACTTCGCGAAGCCCTGACTCTCGAAATTTCAAAATAAAACCTTTATATAGATTAATTCATTAATTGAAAAGGCAGATCCATAATCTGTTAAGACATTTAAACCATTGGATTAAACATAGGACTTTATTTCGATGGTGATTATCCAAGTGCATTTTTTGTGCTCTTTTTTTTGTTTAAAAAAAAACAAAATTTATTTTAGTCTAAGGTTTAGGAAAAAATATATGTTTCAATAGGGAGGCGCGCCTATGAGGGTGGCACCGTTGCATTCAGCGAGCTCAGACTAGGATTCATAACTTGAGGTGTCACCTCCTCTTTGACGATGTTGAGGACGGGGTGCGGAGGCGCCTCTTCCTTCGAAGTGATAAATTGAAAATGCAAAGGTGACGGTGGAGAGTGCACCGAGGAAGATGGGGTCTCCATTTTTGGAGCGCATAAAGAAGT
>JZKD02S1779439.1:283225-305224 GCA_000966675.3 Picea glauca | reverse complement strand
CAAAACATCACATTAATCTGCATTTTCATGCCATGCAAATTATCATAGTGAACTGAAACTACCTCTAGACATGTATGCAAAACATATCCGAGATTATGCAGATGATATTGTGTGTAGTGAGTGAAAATGTAGGACAAAACTAAGAGAAATAGGATTAATTTCCAAAATATAAAAAGACTCGATGGGAAGCAGTTCATTCATCTCCCATGGCCATCGAATAACTTAAAACAATTCAACCAACAACCACATATATGTCAACGCAATTGAAAAGGGTAGAAAACTTGGAAATTCGTCTCCCAAGAATAAAATAGGGGTGAGATACAAACCAATTCCATTAAACACATAATATATCAAACCTCTACAATCCAAAAAAATCACTAGGAGTGATAAACCCCATCGTGGTTGCAACTTCATGGCCAAAGTAAAGTCTACCATGATAATTTGATATAGATAGAAGCATATAATCTATTGGGTGTATAAGGTATAAAGAAAAGACTATCGAACTAGCTATTATAACCATCAATAAACCACCACTGATGCCGGCTAGGTTTCAGGGAAAATGTTGAGTTATGGGTGGACTTGAATCGTTTGATTGATAGAGGATAATGGGATTTTAAATACACTAATCTTCTACACCCAAGCAAATAAATTTTTATTGAGTTTCAAGATAAAATATATCCCAAGCTATGGTAAAAAAATAATTCAAATACATGGATTTCCAAGGGTGCAATATGAGGTTTATAATCCATTACCAATAAGCTATAAAACCATGCTAATATGTAAGTACAACAAGCTAAGAATAAAACGTATTTTATAATCATAAAATAGCTGAGAATAAACCAAGTTTAAATTATGGAATCATTGAGCCAAATCGTGGATTTTAATGAGTCTTGTCTATAGTCGAAAAAAATGAGCATAGAACAAGCATGAGGAGAAATAGTATGGTTACAAGTTTAAATCTCTAGCACTCGCTCAACTCAACTCTAACTCAGAGCATACAATCATCCAACCAAAGGAGTTTGAAACCATTTAAATCCTACCTCTAACGTTGTGCCCTTGGCTTGAGTTCTAGATGAACCTATTTGGTGTGCCATCGTTCCTGTAATTCAACCTCTTCTAGTACAAGCTTCCAGACACACCAATCTAAGTTTAATTAATTGAAATCATCCCCTTTAATCATACACAACATCACTGGAATGAGGGATAAATGGATCAATTTAAAGAAACTAAATAATCCTTCCAACTAGTGTGGACCAAAAGGGAAAAAAAAACAATGGTGATTTTTACCTCTCCTCAAAAAATGAAATGGTGCAGTGTCAATAGTGTTTTAAAATCCGAACATGATGAAAAATCAACCTATATTGGAGCACGGGGAGGCTATCACAAATGAAAAAATGAGCATGGTGTTAAGGAAAAGATTCAATGAACTTTCTCCATATCAAATGAAAACCATTAGATCGTAACCGGGGATGAGATTAATTTTTCTTCCATGGAAAACCCAATGAATCAATGCATTAGGGAACGGTGGCATGAACTATCTATTTGATTTTTGGGTACTTATAATAGTTCAACTCGCTTCATGAGCTATAGTGAGTTATAGTGTTTTATGTATGTGATTCATAATAACATTTATGTGCTTGATAAGTACACATTAATTTTTTTGGTTTTTTACACATTCATCCATATATAATAATAAAGCTATTTTTTTTTATTAGTGGAATTGGTAATTTGCGGTTCTCGTATTTGTGTGACACGGGGTCGATTCCTGTCTGCTACTTCTATAACCTCTAGGTACGTCCACATAGCCCGCAAGCATGGGGCACGGATAAATCGGGGTGAGAATTGAACTTAAGACCTCCCTTTTACATTTCCTTCCATTTACACGACACTTGTCAATCAGTCTACACCCCTGCAGGCAAAGCCACTTTTTATCTTAACGTTGAAATGAAACTAGGTTTCTCTTACTTTCCATTCATTTCATGTATGGACCACTAACAATTTTTGTCTTATTTATAGGGGCTGTAACCATGAAGATAGCTAAATGAAACCACAAAAATAATAACAATAATAACATTTTTTAACCAAACCAACCAATACAAACCATCACTCATTCATCAGATTACAATGTGTACGCATAAATATAAATATAGCCAAGTGTAATCCACAATGCAAACTTAACTACATAGTAATAGAAAAATTATATAAATAAAAATCAAACCATATCAAACAAATTATGTAACACTACCCAACCATCATAGCATATCAACATAGAAACTAAAGCACAAGTAATTACATGTAAATCAATAACACTATAATGATCTCACAATCCTTATTAAATTAATGCATACTATTAAATTAATACATAGTAAGATGAGGAACCTATAGCTACCTACATGAAAACATTTATGGGAACATGATAAGTGAATGTGAATCGTGGCCATTTATCATCAAGGTGATTGCCCAAAAAAAAATCATATAAACACGAGGCTCATTGTAATACTTTGCAATCAATCTTATGTTGACCATACTATGGGTCAACATCTATCGAATCTATAAGCATGTTGCTTCTAGCAACATGTGAAACTTAATATCTCTTGTTTCATCATTATTATAGTGAAACTTCATGTCTCTTGTTTCATCATTATTACAGTTGAGTTAGGCTGGGTGAGAACATCATAACAAGGATTAAGAACTCTTCACACCATGAATCATAAGACAGTGTAGAGAATGAATAGAATGATGATTAAAGTTATATAGAGAATGAATATATGGAAAATAAACAAATATTCAGGATACTTAACAATACTTTCTTAAAAATATAAACATACCGAGGTAGAGCAGTAGGATCTTTTCACCATATTTGCAATCTATTTTTATGGAAAAGTCCCATCAAAAAAGAACTAATCACAATAGCCAAGTAAGTGTTATTAAAATGAGACCTATTTTTGGGTTCTCTTTAACAAATTTCCGACCATTGGAGGCTTCATTGGGATGAATAGACATTGAAAAAGGTTTAGGCAATCAATAAACAATTAAAAAGGAAAGAAATCTATAATTAAAAAGGAAAGAAATCTATTGAGATTGAATTAAATGTGGAAAATAATGAAGAAAATGATGATCTAAATCTCAATAACAATACACATTACTAAAAATATAATACTTAAACACAAAAATTAAACTCGTTGAAATGATGAAATTTAAATGAAAAAAAAGATAACCAAAAAAAACTTAAACTAAAAATAAAAGGCTCAAGTTAAATTGCAACTTCAATTGATAACTAAGAAAAAGGGACTAAAAATTTCTCTCTCTCTTTCTTATGTACAAAGAAATAAATGGCATACTTTTCATGGTGGATACAATTTTCAATGTTGACATGCCTATTGATCTATACAAGGAGAATGACTTTCAATCATGACTTAGAAAGAAATTTTAACATGATCACAACATGATAGGAAACCTACACATGCACCTAACTTCAAACATCTCAAAGAACAAAACTTTGATAAAATATTTGAAACTCAAAATTTTGATAAAATATTTGAAACTCATATGCCCATCCCTTCAGCTATTGAATTGAAGGATTCAGGAACCTAAGATTTCATCTTTAATGATTATATATGGAATCAAATTTTCTAATTGAAGGAAATTCATAATAAAAAGAAAAAATGTCTTTCATTTAAAATCGAGCTTCAATGTGCCCCTGGGGTGTAGATCATTCGTTCATGGAGTGCATTGTTAAGGCACTCCATTATGCGAGGTTATTGGATAGAAACCTTGTCTTACCTTGTGTTCCGTGTAAGGGGCAAAGTGGGCACACCTGGAAGTTATAGTGGTAGAGGTCAGAATTGACCATGTGTCACACAAGTATGAACCTGACCTAGTTACCAATTTCGCTAGCCAAAAAAAATGAGACTCAATGTCCTTATTTGATCCAGATTGTGTAGGGAATGAAATGAAATGAAAAAGTAAATATATCAGAGAGAACAATAATACAATGAAAACCAAACTTCGATTAATGAATAAAATAACATAACAATGTAGAATACAAACTAGTTAGAATGGTGGTAGCTTATCTTTGAAGAGAGAGAGAGAGAGAGAGAGAGAGATTTTGGCTATGCTCATTCACAAAATATAATGCAAGAGTCTAAAATAATTTCCTTTTAACATAAATCAAGAACCCTAAAGTTCCAAAACCCTAACCCTATGAGGTGAAATGACAAAAGGTGTTTTTGGGTGCGAGGTGGTTAGTTTCTACATTAACTTCCAAGGGCACAACTTTTGCATACAATATCTATTTGTTGCACATTGCATCTCATTATAAATATCTAATTAAGGAATACAAGTTTATGTCATCACCAACAAGACCAAGCTTGTGAATTTCCCAACAAATACCATTTATGGCCTCAAAAATTCCCCTAGAAGTTTAGGACCCAGAAAATCATAAAAGATCATAAAAAAATACTAAGATGGAGAACACTGTTGATTCAGTTGAAGTGTTTGGTGGCCATCAATATCTACTTGATTAATCAATCCTCCCCCTTATGTTCAAATGGTCCCCATTTCATCAAGTTCTCTCAATAGACGGGGAAACATTTGTTCAATCTAAATCTTGGTGAGTCATTTTCCTTACTAAGGAAGTTTCCCTAATTTGACAAGTCGATAGAGTTATATGTTCTACTAGTGGGTTCCCTTCATATTGGTTTCCATGATTTTATCCACAATAGATTTCCAAAGGAAGTCAAGATTGAGTTCTATAGGGGCCAATTGCTAGGCCACCTTCTAGGTGTCCAACATAGGTGGGAAATATGGTTGAAGAAACTCCACATTAATACTAGGTGCAAGCAAGGAAAGGAAGAATACTCAACTCAAAAGAATTTTCACCCATGGCCTTTGTGATGGTGTAATTCCCATATCATAGTGTTCTGAGCTTCCTATGTGGACTAGTGAAATGTTATTTTTTCAAATGAAACCATACCTTGTCACCAACCTGAAACTGGTGTGGAACCTAATGTTGGTAATGTCGCTACTTGTACTTGGCATTGGCCTTGTACAAGATATCATCAACATGTTGTTGGAGTTTCTATATTAGTTCAACAAATTTGGTTACTCTTTCTACCTCAATATGACCGAGGGAGGACTTTATCATTGAAGATGGAATGCGAAGAGCTACATCAATGGGGGTCAATGGATGGAACCCCAAGCACACTTGAAAAGGGATGTAGCCAATAGGGCTATCGAGGGCTTTGTTATAGTTATGTTGAGCATATGGAAGGTTCTCATCCCATGTACATGGATGATTGGAGTTGTACATGCATAGGATATGCACAATAATCATGTTGACCACTTCCATTTGTCCATTTGTTTGGTCGTGATAGGTAGTCAATTTGATCAACTTGGTGTTGATCAAAGACCACAGGATGGAATGGAAGGCACCAAGGAACCTATTATCACTATCTGAAATAATGGTCCACAGTAGCACAAAATGAACTCAAACAGGATCAAAGAAGACCCTAATAGTGGCCTTAGCTGTGATACTCATTTTACATGGTGCCAAAATAGTCATCCTAGAGAACCAATCGACAACCACAAAGACATAATTGTGACCATGTTTGGTGGAGGGAAAACCTAACATGTAATCCATCGAGACTGACTCATAGGTCTTGTCTGGGGTAGGGAGAGGAGTGTACAACCATTGCTTCTTGATGGATGTTTTATCAATGATATAGGAAATGCATGGTGTGATATACTAGTTGATGTCCTATCAAACCTTTGGCTAGTAGAAATACTTCTAAACTAATTATATTGTCTTGTCCATAGTGAATTTCATTGTCACCCAACTATAATGTGCCTCCAAAATTATAATTTCATGCTCACTTAAAGGAACACAAAGATGGCACAAATAACATAAGATCACATCTAGGAGGTGGAAGTATAAGACTTGTTTTCCTTCACTCATTTTCTAATAAGTAGCAGTGAAGTTAGAGTCAACGTTGTATAATTGTGGCCTCTTGGAGGTATTGTGCCCACATGCGTTAAGAACTATTTTTAGTGCCACAACTAGGGGTTGATTGAGGTAGTCTAAAACATTATTGGATCTTCCCTTCTTATACTTAATCTCCAAGTGGAATTGTTGCAGGTATTTGGACTACTTATGATGGTGGTCATTTTCAATCTTTCCTTATGTTTGCATGAATCGCAGAGGCTTTTGATCAATGTGGATGATTGTTTCATTTCCTAGAATATAAGTCTTCCATTATTGTCATGCCTACACAATGGAGTACATATCCTTGTCATAGGTGGGATGTGTATGAGCAACATCATATAATTTTTCATTGTGATAATCCATTGGATGTCCCTGCAAAGTGAGGACTACAATGATAACATAGTCAAAAGAATATGTCTCAATCACAAATGGATATTACAGGTCCAACAAGATGAGGATTGGTATAGAGAAAAGGTGGTGTTTCATATCCTAAAATTATTTATACTATGATTCATACCAAGAAAACTTGAGTCAACCTCCACCTTTGGTCACTTGACATAGGGGTCAAGCGATGTGAGAGAACCCCATCATAAACCTACGGTAGAATTTTGTGAGGCATAGGAAGTTGTCAAGCCCTTTCAAATTCATCGAGACTGGCCAATCGTAAATTAATCAGATCTTGTTTTTCTCCAAATACACCTCGTGTTCATCCATGATGTATCCTAAGTATTGAATTCTTTGCATTCCAAATGAGAATTTTTGTAGAATGGCATATAACTTGTGTTTCTAGAGGGTTCTTGGGACCTGTTGAATGTATTGCCAATTCTCTACCCAAGTCTGACTTAAGATGAGGATGTCATCCATATATATGACCAAATTTGTTTATGTGAATGACAACATTATAGTATCTATCATCTTCATGAATATCACTGAAGCATTAGTAAAGACAAAAGGCATGACCAACCACTAAAAAATGTCTGATTTATATTTGAAGGTTGTCTTCCATACATCATTTGATTATACGAAAACCTGGTGGTAGCATGAATTTATATCAAGATTACTAAATAACTTGGCACCCTTAAGTCGATCAAGAAGATTGTAAATTTGGGAGATTGGGGATCAGTTCTTGACAATGATTTTGTTCAAGGATCTATAATCAATACATAGTCACCTTGTTCCATCCTTCTTCTGTACCAACATAATTGGTCTCCCATAAGGTGAGGATCTTGGTCAAATGTGGCTCTTTTAGATGAGCTCATGAATTTGATGATTTATTTCCTCTTTCTCCAAAATTGAGAATTTGTATATTGTACCATTGGGTAAGGGATCACTAGGTATGTAACATCCCTTCTATAATTTATAGTTTAATTAATTCTTAATGCATATATAATTTATTCTTGTGGCCAAGTTATGTATATGTGAATTGTATTTTTGAATTCTAATAATAAAATGTGATGCCAAATTTTGGATGACATGGACAAATATGGGGGTTTATTAATCCAAAAGAGAGGGGAATGTCTAGGAGTTCCTAAGAGGGGTCCAATGGGGGATCATCCATCTCTATTAATTCAACCCACATTCCTAAATTTTATTATCATTATACAATAAAATTCTAATTTTCCTTTCAGTATAGAAGAACCCAATCACTAAATGCATGTAAGAGAGTGGGTGTGAGAATTTACATCCCATAGTTATTGGGAGCATGGGGGTTGAGTACAATCAGTTTGAGGAACAATGTAATTAAATAAAGCATGAAAAAGGAGAGGAAATTGTTGGACACACCTACCAAACTTAGAGGGGCGGGGGTGAATGAGTGTAGGACTCTTTTTCCCAAAACATCCCTGTTACACAAAACACCTTAGTTAATATTCAATATTTACTCATTACCCATTGTTGTCATTTATAACCAGTTAGATGTGAACATATATCAGCAATATATCATCAACAAGTCATCACCACAAGGAACACAAGATGTAAGTACAATTTTTCTTTTTATTATGGACAAAAATCTGGGGGTTTTCCAGCAACAACTGAATAGAGTACAACTCTACAAGAGGACCATATCTACAATGAAAGACTTAGCTTACACCCTTAGCACCAAATAAGATGAGGCAACAATCCTCAATAGATATCAATCTGTCAATAGGTACGTGACCTGTCAGTAGTGCAGCCAGCGTGTGTACGCACCCTGGCTCACTACAACCCATGTATGCACACGACCAGTGTATACAACAACCTGGGTATGCCTTTTGAGATGTTAGGGTTTGTCCTTCAAGATCAACTCAGATTCTCTGCAATCAATATATCATTCTCATCTATCTCTGACTGTCCAATCTGACCACTAGCCAGTGACAACATCTCCAAGATATCCAATAGCTTGCTCATGCTCCACAATAAATCAATATGAATGCTATCTCAAACATGTATAAACAACTAGTATACCATAGCAATCATGTCACCACTGAATCCAAAGAGTACTGCTCACTCCATCAACCAAATCTTCCAAACTGAACCATATCATAGAGGCCATACTAGGAATTCCCTAAGCATTTACAACACATCAAACAATAGTATCCATCAAGACAATAATGTAACCATACCAGTGTCTCAGTGATAGATCTGAGCCCATAGAGTGAAGATATTGAACCTGCCTCATCATCCAAGAGCTTGGCACCAACTCAAACACAAGTCTTCATCATTCCATCCACCGTACACGCCCTGTCCTTATACAGCCTACGTGTGTATGCGCCTTGGCCCATTATAGACCACGTATACCTCAGAAACTAGGGTTTCTGAAGATTCGAGACTTTTGTTGTCAAGATCTACGATATTACCGAAACTTTGAAGCATCCATGAGATCCTCCTCTCACTCTCTTTCTCAGAATAGATCTTCAATCATGCTCAAGAGATCCATACCAAAGATACTCTCACAAGAAGTTGTCCATCAGTACTCCAAAAGATATTCTCACAAGAATCTCTCCATTGATCCACACAAGGATTCTCTCTGAAAATGTACATCTCACAAGAGATACTAGCTTCTTATTTATACTTTTATCTTCTAGGTCACTTAACCTATTTTCCTTATTTTGGGGTTAACCACTTTCCATAAATAGAAAGTTATCCAATATTTTATCATTTAAATATTCCTTCTTGATTTTGTCACTTCTTTATCATTAAATAATGATTTCTTCTTTTAGGTCACTTTGACTTCTTTGACCTTGGGGGAGTCAAGCCTTCATATGGGGGTCCTCCAACTTCATAAGGCCATAACTCTCAAATCGTGAGGAGTTATGTGACATTCCACATACCACCAAAAATGGCATGACACACAGTATCCATCTAGGATAGTTTCACAAACAACTTCATTGATATTCATCTCATTATTCCACTTACAAGCATGGGTCTTTCAACCATTCTTCTAGGATAACTCAATCTGCAAAGCGTCTCCCCATGAGGGATTTCACCATAAGGGGGCTGTTGTTGGGGAAAAACACCCTACGGACTAGCAAATAGAGTTCAGACTTTGCATGCAGATATGACCGAATAGAAATTACTTTCTACCTTCATCCCTAGATTTAAATCCCTTTTCTTAGTAAATGAATGGAAAGATCAACCTACCTCGTTACCGACATTTGATTTCGATCCTCCATTGTGCTTGATTACTTGTTCGCAATACTCCTTCCAAAGCTGACCTGCATTCAAGACGAGAAACAACTATGCATGCATACTACTTATATACTAACGGGTTAGAAATCAAACATATACTGATCAAACTATAAACAGTTAATGAATTGGGATGGGAAAAGCATTTTCTTTATTACTTTGAATGAGTCAACTTACAAAAGTTGAGACCGGCCACCGCTCCTCAAACCTGATCCTGGGCTCATCTTCTTCTGTCCTTCAACTGCTTTTCTTTAAATCTCCTTTGGCACAAGGAAAGGCTAAAGGGTTGGGACAATGGGAATACGTAAATGGGCAGATTTTCTTTGTTATATTTTTCCTCTTCCAAATGGGACCCCTACCCCTTCTTTTATAGGCTAGAAGGAGCTAGGTTTTTGGGCAAACCCTCGGCCATGCATGGCCGGGAGTTTCAGTTAACTCACCCATAGCTTTTTGTTCTGTCAGCAACTTTCCCTTTTTCATGCTTTTGTCGGTCCACGCAGGCTGTTTTGGGTCAGCTAGCGTACACGCTCTGTCCTCATACAACCCATGTGTGTATGTACCTTGGCCCATTACAGACCGCGTATACCTCAGGAACTAGGGCTTCTAAAGCTCCAAAGATTTTTTCGTCAAGATATCCGACATTAGCGAAACTTTGAAGCGTCCACGAGATCCTCCTCTCACTCTCTTTCTTAGAATAGATCTTCAATCATGCTCAAGAGATCCATACCAAGGATGCTCTCACAAGAAGCTCTCACAAGAAGTTCTCCATCAATACTCCAAAATATATTCTCACAAGAAGCTATCCATTGATCCACACAAGGATTCTCTCCGAAAATGTACATCTCACAAGATATCCTAGCTTCTTATTTATACTTTTATCTTCTAGGTCACTTAACCCATTTCTAGGTCACTTAACCTATTTTCCTTATTTTAAGGTTAACCACTTTCCATAAATAGAAATTTCTCCAATATTTTATCATTTAAATATTCCTTATTGATTTTGTCACTTCTTTATCATTAAATAATGATTTCTTCTTTTAGGTCAATTTGACTTCTTTGACCTTGGGGGCTTCAAGCCTTCATATGGGGGTCCTCCAGCTTCATAAGGCCATAAATCTCAAATCGTGAGGAGTTATGTGACATTCCACATACCATCGGAAATGGAATGACAAGCACTATACATATAGGATAGTTTCATCAACAACTTCATTGATATTCATCTCATTATTCCACATACAAGCATGGGTCCTTCAACCATTCTTCTAGGATAACTCAATCCACAAAGCGTCTTCCTGTGAGGGATTTCACCATAAGGGGACCACTTTGGATTTCATCCATTTGTTTACCTTATCAATCATGATAAGACAATCGTGAGTCATATTTTCATCAAACATACTATGCATCATCATGTATCGATGACAACTCATTGATTCATATTCATATATGCATCATATCAATGATCCATATTTATCAATTGATTTCCACTTTGACATATATCATTCTCATAAAGGACTATGCATATACATTGTTCTTCAATCATCAGTCAATCAATCCTTTGACATCAATCAATCACTTGACATCAATCAATCAATCAAACCATTGGCATCAATGACAACATGATCCAACATAAATTTGTATGGGAAGTTACAACAATTTTAGACAGTCAACTTTTTAGCATGAAAAACAAGCAGAGAACAAGGAATAATAACCTTGGAGCTGGAGAAAAGAGCAGAATAATGAAGAGTTAGGTTTTCAGGCCTGAAGAGTGAACTTCTTGTGTGAATTTCATTGTAACAACAAGTGATTGTTGTTTTTTCATGGTATTTTTCCTAGAAGTGAGCTCCCTTGAGTTTCCCAGAAGTGAGATTCCTGATTACCTATGCCAGAGAGACCTTGATAAATGAATGGGATTCTCGATGGAATGAGAGTAGTGAAGGGGTACATTCCTTGGTTTGGGAAGATTTACTGGAAGAGATCTAGTGGAAAATAAGCACAGTTTTAGGAGAATTCCAATGGGTTGTGATATTTTCTGGTTTGTGATTGGATAGTGAGAGACCACCCTCTTCTGTGGATTGCTAGCCCTATCTAGGCAGTGAATTTCCATTGATATTTGGAACGCTAGAGTTTAATTTAGGGTTTGACTCTTTTTCTTCAATCTCTACCAATAATGACTATTTTGAGAAACATTCATTAGAGTTGTGCCAAGGGATTTTCTGAAACTCACACCACTTTCTAGTGTCCTTATTCAACTTTCCATTAACCTTGTTTTTCTATATATTGGACTTGTTGTCTTGAGGTTGGATCTCTTTGACCCGTCCCTTTTTTCATGAGTTAGGGATACCTTTACCATTCATTTCTTGTGGAATATTTGCAAATTCAAAATATTTCTTATTCCTCTTCTTGAATTTCTTCTCGATTTTGACAACATATTGATAAGTGTCTCCTAGTGAGGAGATATCCAAGAAATCCAACCATTTTTGGATGTAGTTGTGTAGGAAATTTTATTACTTCATAATTGGTTGTATCTCATAGTCTCTGGTACTCCAACCTAATCTAGTCCCTTTCCTGTCACAGAGTTGTCCATATCATGTAGTGGTCATCATAGTTTTGAATAGAGTATAAATCCTCCTTAAGGGAATAAAAAAACGGCCTCTAAAGTAGGTTCTAATATGAATTATATAAAATCATCAACATTGTCTCTCCCAATAACCTTCCCACCAATCTCTGACATGGGGAAGGGATTTAAGGAGTGTGAATGTGATGTTTTTGATGTCACAAAATTTTTGGACAAGGAAGTAATCCTCTAAGAGTTTTGACCGTTTTTCAAAATAATTTTCATCTATTTTTCCTTCAAATAAAGGGATATAAAAGTTAAATTGTACCTTGAAGGGCATCACTCCCCCAAAATGGCTTCATGGTGAAGGGTGCATCGATTGTTGTTGATAACTATTGAAGGATCTGAGTGAATTTGTCCATCATCTTGTTCCCTTTTTCACACAAGGGATTCTTCAAGAAACCTAATGATAGGATATTTTTCTCAATCATCTCTCTTTTCCCTCTCTGTTGGGCCCTTCGTTTTTGGTTAGAAATTGCGCAAGGAAGACTAAAGTACCAATTTTGGTCAAACATAAGTTGCACAAGCCACAAAGGAGATAGACAATGGAGTAAGAAACGAAACAAGAAATGGTTTCAAAGAGGGACAACACAACACCATCAAGGCAAAAGAATTTACAACAGAACAAGAACAAGAAAGCATGTGAAGTCTAAAGCCAGAAGATCTCAATCAGCCTATATATACGAGATGTATATGATTGTAAAGGGTTAGATGATATATATGGGTAGATGGCATAGAGGGTGTAGGCAGATTATTATCTACTCCATGTAGGTTCTATGATTGTAATTCATATCAATTTTGGGAAAAGGGTAGATAGAGCTCTGAGAAATGAGTCTGGAGCCATAAATATTGTAACAAAGTAATGACTTGTATCTATCAAATTGTATCTGAGAAGCTCTTTTGATAATATATATGGAAGGACCCGAAATTTTGAAATATTTGTGTAATTCTTTGTTTATGATTATGAATCGTCTCTTTACTTTAATTATTTATGTCTAATAAGATCAATACGCTATAACTTTGTGAAAATGTTGTCTCAATTTCGATGTCTCTATTACTAGTTATGAATGAGTTCAGATCTGTTCTTTGATTGGTTCATCTTGTGAAAGAATATGGTGAATCTTGAAGATTCTGGAACCCATCATAAGTATTCTCCTTTCCCTTCCCTATGTTCTTCTCTTGGTTTCTCTTCGGGTGAGACTTCTTCTCTCGGGAGAAGATGAAAATGCCAATGCTCTAGACTTCTTCTCTCATCAAATTTGCACCAACAAAATGGTTATGTTGTCGAGACCTGCATTAAAAGGGAACCCGTAGGGAGAATGCTTATGTGGATTCACCGATCCAATATTCACTAGTGGTGGGAGAGAAATTGTGATGCCTTCATATGGAAAGAAGCAAAGATGAGAGGAAAATATGTGAAAGATACATGGGAGGTTGTCTTTTACTCAGAAAGATCGAGTGACCAGTATGAGATATTATGGGTTAAGTTTTTGGAAAAAAATTTCCACTAGATAGATAGGCTCCAAGAAGCTCCATAATTTGAAGAACGAGTCAAGAAGACATGCTCTTGGGATATAAGAAATATTTCAGCACTTCATCGGTTGGATCATCCGGTAACGCAAGCGATCGATTTCTAGGTCAATACAACATTAGAAGGATACATTATCGAGTTTGTTGTTGAGAATCACCAATATTTTTCATGGGTAGAAACAGATTTCAAGAAAGATGCAAGGGGAAGACTATTGAGAGAGATCCCCTTGTGGATTAAGGTTTTCTTAATGGAGGAGGAGATGTTGACTATTTCCCTGACTAAGATGGCAACGTAAACACCCTCTCTTAGGGTGGGGTGAGTTTGGAGTGGAATCATGGCTTGAGAGAGGGGAGAGGGTTCTTTGACAATTGGGGGAGAAACAAGAAATGGAACCAAGGGATGAGTGAGCCTTGAAAAAACTACCATAGTTGAGAAGTGGTGGAGTGGCAATATAAAGAAAGCAGTGAAACAATCCAAGAAGTTTCAGAAAGAAGTCAGGCCAGAAGAAGTTGAGGAAGGATAGATGGAAGAGTTGTGAAATATGAGAAGACAGGAAATACTGGTGATTCAAAGATTAAATGAGATAGAAACACAGAAAGAAATAATTCCCCAAGGGGGTGGACAAGAAGAAGAAGGTGTGAAAGCATGGGAAAAGGAAGTCGACATGGATATTAAATAAGAAAGAGAAGATTCAACCCCAATGCCAGGAAAGATCGAGAATATGACTGAAGAAACTGCTCCATAGGATGAGAACGAGACCCCCCAGATCAAGGAAACCCGCCTCGAAGCTAGTGGAACCAACCTTGAATCACCCATTCCCCAAGTGTCTTCTATACAAGTGGTAAATTATATACAACCTTCTTCTTCTATTCGTGTTCCATTACAGTTTGTTAGTCAGTCACAACCAGGAAGCGTGTACAGTGGGAGGATATTGGGATCCCCTAGTAGATCACAACCAGGGCCGTTAGGTTTTATTTTGGTAGGAGAAGTAAGATTAGCACTGGCTAGTAACGCGGGAGGTTCGATTGCTCGATACCCATAATTATGGGGTAAGGGAGAAGAGGATGTTGAGAAACATTGGTTCTTATGTGAAGCAATCTGGAGGTCCATAGGAACTCTAGACGCAAATAAATTGGTTAAGATCTAGACTACCTTGAGAGGCCATGTTCTCAAATGGTACATGAATTCTATTGACCCAGGAGTACCAAGAGTGCAAGGACAAGAATTCACACTTGACTAGGTATGGACAAAATTCATAGAGGAATTTAACTTACCTCAGTCAGATAAACAATCTCTATTTGATTTGCACAAAATTCAACAAAATGAAGGTGAATCAACCTGGGAATATAGTCAGAATTTTAAAGATGCTATAGGAAAGTTAACACATATAATTCATGAGGAAAATCAAAGAGAATGGTATATCCAGGGATTTCTACCTCTAACACAGATACCATTAACACAAAAAAAGATAGCCACTTTGACAAATTTTTTGGAACAATCAATGAAGATTGAAGCCATGGTAGGATATCCGGGGAGCTTGAGAGTGACCATACCCCCAACAGATGCAAATTTGGTGCAACTACAAGGAAAAATATCAATGCTTACAAAGAAGATTCAAGAATTGATGATACCTAGACTAGGACGACCACAAGTCTGGTGTACCGGACACTACACAGAAAGAAAAATTGGTGAATGAATATCCATGGATGAGGGGAATGGGACCTCATTAGAATTCGATGGGACCCTCACCAGGACCCATGGGAGGAGTTACGCAAGTATTCGTGAATTTACCATTTCATACCCCAACCCCGTATCATGCTTTTCTAGGAAATAAAGCATCGTCATCGGTTAAGTATTGCGAGATTTGTTGAATCCATGGGAGCGGGCCAAGACAGTGCCCCATTATTCAAAAGTATTCAACAATACCGAATAATGTACATTGTGATTTTTGCACATCTACCACACATGCTACAAACTAGTGTAGAGTGTAGTATTCACTTGCGGACAAACTAGATCGAACATCATTCAGGGTGAATGAAACCCCTCAGGGATTGAGAAGAGGTCTAGGATGTGGAGATGGAGGAGACTTCAAAGGAGGAAGAACCGAGGAAAGAGGACCAAGTAGATGATACAAATATGATGAGAAAGGCCACATGGCTAGAGATTGTCCTCACCTGAGGAGGCTGTGGTGCTGTCACTGCAGAACCAATGGGCACGCAACTGCATAATTCCCATAGCTAATTGAAAAATGGGAATATCAGGTACTTCAACAAGGAACTAATATTATAAGTTTAGAGATAAAGATATTCATTAGAGGAAAACTGCCCAACCTTAATATCGTTAATTGAGGAGGAGAAAATACTGGCGTAGATGTTGATAATTTACCTCAAATCCAGAAAGCAGTGCCTAAGGAGGACATGTATGATCCTCTGAAACATAAGCTATTCTTTAAAAATTAAATATAAGTATTCGAGAGTATCCCTGGACCTAAGATAGAAAAAAATCCACCTCAGCCTATTGTTTATCCTAAGGTTGTGCAAGTCCTTGTTTCACCCCCTGCACCTTGAAACCCTATAGTCCCGATAAGACAACTTGAGAAATCACAAAATGTAGTTGACCTTTGGTTTCAGTTATTTTCTGATATTCTTGGGAATGGTCAGCTGAAAGAAAATTTGTGCAATGCCCTATACCTAGTCATAAGAACTGAAGAATCTCCAGAGACTAGAATAAGGACTAATCTTCCTAAGAAGAATACTTAGAGAGTGAAAATAAGGAAAATACAAACTGGAAAAGAGTTTAGATTAGTAGCCCAGCTAGATGAGTTTGAGATTAAGGATGTTATGTTAGATCAAGGATTTGATGTTAACATACTTCCTAAAAGGACTTGGGAAGCTTTAGGGAATCCCCAGTTGACATATTCCCCAATCCAATTAAGAATGGCCAATTAGTACTATATTTTTCCAATAGGAAGACTGAAGAATGTGGAAATAGATGTTGTGGGAGTGAAGACTGTAGCTGATTTTGAGGTGATCGAAATAATGGAGGATAAGGACCCTTATATTGCACTACTTGGCATCGATTGGGCTTATGATAAATATGCGGTGATTGACCTAAAGAGAGACACTATGACATTTGAAGAAAACAAAATAAAAGTATTTCAACCATTGGATCAATATGTAGGTCCTCGATACACGAATCCAAAAGACAACAATATGGAAGGAGAAGACTTGGATCAGTTATATATTGTAACATCAGGAATGAGAGAAGACTACATGTTGATGGATCAATAAGTTGGAGGAGAATACAATTGGAAAATGAAGATTCAAAACTATTATTTAACAGTTGGCAGCAAGGTTCATATGAAATATTTTCAAGAATATGCACAATTGTTAGAGAAACTAGATGGGCTGGAACCGAGGTCAGAGAACACCCGATATAAAATGGTGCCTCAGAAATTCATAGTTTTTTGGTTAGCATGGAAGAAAATATAGTGGAGGATCAAAGGATTTTAGTTCTGGACTTAGCCCTTCAGGACACCCCTGCTAGATGGTGGGCTAGTCACAAAGCCTTGGTTAAGAATTGGAAGTATGTGAAGAAAGATATTCGATATATATTTCAAGATAAGGAGTAGTTGGAATTAGAGATGTAGATGTATTTCCATGTTGCGCAACTTTTCAATGGACAGTCAGATCCTAAAGCACACATTGAACAATGCGTGAGATAGTGGAAAGTTGTAGAAATACCATCTCTCTTATGGGTTCAAGTATTTCCCCATTCACTAGGCCCGATTCCTAAAGATTGGTACGTGAATGAGGAAACCAGAAGACAGACCAACGACTGGAAAATGTTGGCAGATCAAATTTTCAAGGAATTCTTGTTTACAAGTAAGTACCCCAAGCTTAAGATAGTCCTGCAAAGAATTACAGAATTCCTTTTTACCGATGCTGGTGAACGGAAATCAAACCCAGTGGTATGTGAAAAGGATAGCAAATAACTTCGATCTACCTTCACCTAGACATGGACAAGATACCTATAGAATGTTATAATATTAAAAAGGATTTGGAAAACCTGAGTGATTTAGAAGAATTGAGAAACTTAGTCATTAAGGAAACAGAAGGAAGAAGAGATATTCAAAACACCATACCTAGCTAGACTGATAGTTCTTATAATTATCCATTTAAGTTGCGTAAATTCAATATAGGAACTCATAGAAACCTAAGATAGCCATGGTAGCAGATTATTGGGATGAGATAACTAGCTAAGAAATACATAGCCTGCTGCAGAAGTATGATGACTTATTCCCAAAGACATTCTCATAACTAAAAGGGATTAAAGGAGCTATGGGAGAGATGAAAAATGAATTAAAACGAAGATCAAATCCTATAAGGCATAGACCATATCGCCTTAACCCCAGAGTGAAAGAGAAGGTTAATAGGGAAATAGAAAAGATGATGGAGGATGGACTTATTTTTCCAATGGAAGAAGTAGAATGGGTTAGACCAATAGTCATACAAAGAAAGAAAGGTACAAAGAACATTAGGGTATGTGTAGATTACATAAGCCTTACCTCTGCCTGTATGCATAACCCTTTCCCAACACATTTTACTAATGAATTTCTAGAACAGGTTGTGGGGAAAGAATCTTTCTCATTTACAGATGGATTTTCGAGGTATCACCAAGTGAGGATTGTTGAAGAAGACAAAACGAAGACCACATTCATAACAAAATGGGGGTCATTTTCATATAATGTGATTCCCTTCGGCCTAAATAACTTCCCTGTAGTTTTTTCTCGTATTGTAATAGATGCTTTCCGAGAATTTACTCACAAGTTTATAGACATTTATATGGATGATTGGACGATATACATTCTTCTCAAGGAACATGTAGCGCTACTACATCTGATGTTTGATCGATGTAGGGAATTGCAAATATCTTTGAACATCAGAAAGTGTATCTTCTATGTGCCACATGGAAATTTGTTAGGCCACATAGTATGTCGAGAAGGAGTGCTGGTAGACCTAGCCAAAGTTGTGGTTATTGTAAACATACCACCGCCTACGAGTGCCAAACAATTGTGCTCCACACTGGGGCACACGGGGTACTATTGCAGGTTTATCAAAAGATATGCAAACATTAATGCACCCCTGGAAAATATACTAAAGAAGTCAGAAGTGTTCCAGTGGACGCCAGAGTGTGATAAAGTATTCGACATCCTGAAGAAAAATCTCATCTCAACACCTATTCTGATATTTACGAATTGGGAGAACAAATTCCATGTGCATGTACACACATCATGTATTTCCCTAGGTGCCATCTTAGTGCAACCGGTAGATGGAGCTATGGATTATCCTATCTACTTTGCTAGCAGGAAGTTATCGCAAGTTGAGTGCAACTATACAACCACAAAAGGGGAGTGTTTAGCTATGATTTATGCTCTGCAGAAGTTTAAACATTACTTGTTAGGCTCTCATTTTAAGTTATTTACTGATCATTCTACATTGAATATCTAGCTAACAAGCCTTTTCTGGAAGGAAGATTTTGTCGATGGTTTTTATTGTTTCAGTAATTTTCCTTCGAGACGATCATTAAGCCTAGAAGATGAAATGTGTGGCATGATCACATGTCTATATTAGATTCAAGAGAAAGTGGCGTAGAAGTGGATGATCACATTCCATATGCAGACCTGTTTCGGGTTGAGGCCATACCAAAATTCTTGGAAGACATAGTAGTCTTCTTAAGCATAGGGACCTTCCCAAAAATGTACTCTGCAACTCAAAAACACCATATGGTGGTTAGAGAAGTCGACTATCAATTGATTTTGGGGAAATCGTATAAGTTAGGCCTAGATAGTATCCTTGGGAGGTGTGTCTTACATCATGAAATACAAGACATACTGTGGGAGTGCCATAATGGAGTTGCAGGAGGCCATGTTGGAGGAAAGGCCACTGCGTAGAAGGTCCTCCAAGATGGATTATGGTGGCCCACACTCTTCATTGATGAAAATGAATATGCTATATATTGCAATGTTTGTCAGAGGGTAGGAAATCCATCACGACAAGATGAATTGCCTCTTCATTCGATTCGTTCTCTACAAGCATTTGAAAAATGGGTGGTTGACTTCATTGGGCCGATCAACCCCAAAACTAAGCATTAAAAAGCCAAGTATATCATTACTGCAACTGACTACCTCACACAATGACTTGAGGTAGTAGTTGTCTAGGATTTCTCAACCGATACTGCTACCAGGTTTATTTTTGAAAGTATTATCACTCGGTTTGGATGTCCTAGGAGTCTGACTAGTGATTAGGGTGGTCATTTTATCAGTAGTACAATAGAAAATCTTACAACAAAGTTCTTGATCCAACATCATAAAAGTATCCCCTACCATCCATAAGCCAATGGCATAGTAGATATGTTTAACAATATTCTGGAGAAAGGATTAACAAAGGTTTGATATACAAACTAGGAAGATTAGGATGATCGAGTCCCAACAATTTTATGGGCTTACAAGACAACCAAAAAGAAACTCCATAAGTATACTCCATTTCAACTAGTCTATGGGAAAGAGGTTGTGGTACCTACAAAATTCATTACCCTAAGTCTATACATTGCACACATGTTGTAGGATGAATCAATCGTGCAGAGGCTTATGGAATTGCAAGAACTTGAAGAGACCAAGTTTTTAGCAAACTTTCATCAATCAGTTGAGAAATCAAGGCATAAATCTTGGCATGACAGACACATTAATACTAAAACATTTGTGAAAGGATATAAGGTCCTACTTTATGATAGTCGATACCAGAAACATCCAGGAAAGTTTTTCATTCATTGGTTGGGACCATTTATAGTTGCAGAGATCTGACCCTCGAGAGCTGTCAAACTCATGAAACTAGATGGTATACTTCAGCTAGGATGGTTGAATGGCACTCACCTAAAACCCTAAATGTCTCAGAAATGAGCTAAATGATTGTTTCTCTAGTCCAAAGGAGCATGTATAGTAGCTAGATTTGAATTTTTCGCAATTTCTATGAATTC
This sequence comes from Picea glauca, assembly GCA_000966675.3. NCBI lineage: Eukaryota > Viridiplantae > Streptophyta > Pinopsida > Pinales > Pinaceae > Picea > Picea glauca. The sequence goes on along the minus strand of JZKD02S1779439.1, from coordinate 284,398 downwards.
AGTTAATAAAGTCGAAGTGTGCATTGTTGTGCCATGACATGTATTTCATTTTTCTTTCTAAGTGTTGTTTTGGTGAAGAAATTATTACTTAGTAGCATAGGATCAAAAGAGCCACAAATCTATTAATGGCAGTAATTAATGTGACGGGGACCTCCTTTTGGTCGAAGAGAAAATCTGGATGCAATCCTATCCCATGTGCCACATGAACCTAGTCCAGTCATAACCTTTATGACCACTACAGTAACCCATCCGAAAGATGTTAAACCATAAAGCTACGATACACGAAGATGCCATAGGCATTCGTGCTAGGATTCTCATCCGTTAAATGGTAAGGTCTAAGGTTATCCATGTCCCTAACCAACTTGCTCAGTAAATACTAGGATCAACCAATAGATTTACCCCGTTAGCCAGTCCTGTCGGACAAATAAGATCCAAGTTGCGTCTATAGGGTTTATGATGAATAACATTAGAAATTATTACAGAACATGTCACCTAAGCCTGAGTATAAGGTTCTCTGAACTCGGGGTAAGATGTATTGTTTCTTAGAGAGAACTTAGTGCCTTACGAATTCTAAATTTTTCTCAAGCTTGTGCAATCCCTCGACCCTTAGCTGCAATCCAAAATACTAGTTATCATGTCGAATCTTTTGACATCCCAGAATTACTATGATGAGAGATATATGGAGAAGAAGTGTAGTTTCTAAGGATGCAGTGTTGGACGAGCCATGTGATCCCTGGCTTGATATCATGGGAGATCTCAAAGGGAAGGTCGAGCAAGTTAAACTCCTTGACCTCAACCTGACAAACCAGGTTCTATTCCTGCAGTTGAACATTCATGTCTTCTGGAGTGTCGCTCTGGATGAGTTGGGAAGAATGGGGTTTGTGTCGAAGCCAGAGTTCATCAACCTCTTCAATTCCACTATTATGAATCTCAGATATTTACCAGTTTTCGGCACTATTGGTGAGGTTGCGAGATGTACCAAGTTCCTCATTAACAGGGTACACAAGAGGAACCTATGGTTGGATATAAGATACTGAATTCATGCAGAGGATATCCATCATATAATTATATTATCCATCGAAGGAGAGGATATATCCAAAGGATTTCAAGGTCCCAGCAAACATGGGAAGCAAAAGGGAGATCCTAACTTGTATGAACAATTTCATATTCAAA
>JZKD02S1779439.1:238316-283186 GCA_000966675.3 Picea glauca | reverse complement strand
GGACTGCTTGCTATGTAAATGATAGCAAGTTCGTTTGGTCATATTACAAAGCTAAATGTACATTGGATGCCCTATCCATGGCATATCTTTACGCCAACGATGTTGTGTTCAATTGGTGCAGTTACTTGCTAGAAGAACTCTTGGTCACATGTGAGGAAGCCTAGGAGAAGGGTGAGACTTTCACTTATGGATACTTATTATTTGTGTTTTCCATGTTGAAGTGGACACCACCTGCAGGAAGACCTCTATCGCCAGAAGACAAGGGCCAGCTGGAAAAGATGTTCGAGCCTTGGCACCCAAGGTCAGACTCAGAGAACACTGCCTTCAACAACATAACATTCTCAAAATTGTACAATCAATTGTTGGATGCAAATCAGAGGTCACACATTCCTTAGGAATTACTCAACCTGAACACGTGGAACATTTCATTCAGGATGAACTGCCACCACACATTTGTCTTTCCAAGGTATGCCAAGCGAGAATACTTCAACACCTAGATGTTTCCATTTTACCTAGATGAGGAGGCCTTAGACAAGGAGGTCATGTCATGGTCAGGAGTGAAATGCAACTCACACAAGTCGGGGATGAACTATCTTTTGTCGACGAAACTATTGAAGAAAATAGTCCATGAAGTAGGGGTAGGACCGAGCTTGGGCCTGAAGGAACAAAAGAAAGAGGCTCTAGTGTAGATGGATTAAGAGGAGGAGGAAGAGACGCAGCCATTGGAGGGAAAGAAGATAACATTGGCCATGTTCCCATAGATTCCATAGAAATCCATGTTGACAGGTAAAGATGTAAATGACATCCTGAGCATTGCCTTCATCGGAGACCCATTGGCCAAGAAACCCAATACGGGGCTCTCCCTAGTAAAGGTTCTGAACCCTCAGTCGATATTGTCAAAAATTCCTTGTACTCGAACAATGACTCGAACAATCCAAATTATTGATATCCAGGATGAACCTGAGCCTGGCACCACTCCATCGACCACCATCATTACTGAGCAACCCCCATCACTGCCACAACCCCAATCGCCACCTCAATAAATAACCATCCGATATGAAACCACTGGCCTGGAGTCCATGTAGTTTGACCCGCCCAAGCTACCCAAATAGAGACCAAAACTCATTGGTCCAAACCCCAAAGCCCAGAGCCAAAATATTTTCCCCTTTGTACTAATTTAGGACACTTCACGTTCAACAAAGATAAAAAAATATACCAAAACCGCAAGCCTCAAGTCCTCAATGCACTCCCTCAATGACCAATGTTGAGGGCACTATGCAACCAAGCACAACCCCAGAAGTCGAGGTCCAAAAAGAGGAAAAAATATCATAGGTTCAGAAGAAACATGACATGACATCAGGACAGAGTGCAACGTCATTGTAGGAACAAATGGATCTAGTACTCCAAAACCCACATCAATGGGCATAGTTGATGCATCTCTGCCTAGAAAGAACAAAAGTTCTATCATTCCTGCCATCAGCGTTGAGGTTAAGACTTGCACCGACTCCATCTATAAGAGAAGAAGAGGTGGAGACACCTTCAGAGCATTCGATGACCAGTGGACTCCCGCTGCAGGTTTGAGTACCCAAGGAGGACACCACTTCTTTTGTTGACCCTGTACAATGGCCATCAACACAACTAGTAGGGATGATTAGAGCCTCAATTGATCAACTAGAGTAGAGGCTCTAGTAGGCCAAAAGAGACGTAGAGTTTGCAATGGAGGAAGTACTATGTTCCCAAGAATGGAGGTCACAAGAGGAATACACTAAGGTCCATGTGGAATAGAAACTAAAAAGAGTCCAAGAGAATCTTGTTGAATCCTGGCCAGAGATAAGGAATGCAACACCATCACTGCCAGAATCCAGTGCCGCAGGAGATCCTGAGTAGTAGATTGAGCTACTCCAAGGATCATGGTTACATATCGTCATTCACACAGAGAACCTAGAAGCAAATTTCTGGGAGAGTCAGCACAAAGCATAACAACAACCTCGGAAGCTTCAAGAGAAGATGGAAAAGTAGTGCTGGAAGGAAATAATGCTAAAGCAACATTGCACAAACAAACACCATAATGCACGAGGATCTTTCACGAAGTTAGCGAATGGACGAGCATCATTGCAAGGTGAAACCAAACTCTGGAGGATGTGCACACAAATATACAGTCACTCAATGAAGAAGTTGTTGTCACCATGGATCCACTGGAGAAAAAAGAAAAAATTGATCAAATCCAACAGGAAGACAACACGTTGAATGCTCTGTTTGAAGTGCAATCAGTAGCTAAGAAAGAGATACATGATTTTTGACCTATCGTTTAGACTTCATACATGCAGATGCATCATGTAGATGTTATGGCTAATTTAGAATGGAACTCCTTGGTCTCATCCAAGCCTAAAGGATGCATTATATATGTGACTCAACAATTCATAGCTGAAGCCTCACTCCTTGCTAGGAAGTGGTACGACAATTTTGTGGGTTTTCAAGAAGTCAGAAAGTGGGCCTTGGATTTGGTCCTAGAGTTGGGCCCTTCATTTGAAGAGGCAGAAAAGGAAATAGCTCAAGAATAAGATGAAATAAAATCAGAGACAAAATATAAAGGAAAGCAACAAGCACGCCCAGAAGTCATGGAAGAGCCAAGGACTTGACTCAAGGGAAAGTCAAGGATTGTGGTCACAGCCTGTTGGACCCTTCATTTTTTGTTAGAAGTTATGCAAGGAAAACTGCAGTCCCAATTTTGGTCAAACACAAGTTGCACAAGCTGCAAAGGAGATGGACAGTTGAGCAACCAAAGAAACAAAAAATGGTTGCAAAGATGGACACCGCAACACTAGCAAGGCAAAAAAAGTTACAACAGAACAAGAACAAGAAAGCATGTGAAGTCTAAAGCTAAAAGATCTCAATCAACCTATATATACGATATGTAAATGATTGTAAAGGGTTAGTTGATATAGATGGGTAGATGGCGTAGAGGGTGTAGGCATATTATCATCTACTCCATGTAGGTTTTGTGATTGTAATTCGTATCCATTTTGGGAAAAGGGTAGATAGAGCTATGAGAAATGAGTCTGGAGCTAGAAATCTTGTAATAGAGTAATGACTTGTATCTATAAAATTGTATCTGAGAAGCTTTTTTGATAATATATATGGAAGGACCTAAAATTTTGAAATATTTTGTGTAATTCTCTGTTTATGATTATGAATAGTCTCTTTACTTTACTTTTTTATGTATGATAAGATCAATTCAATATATTTTTTTGCAAATTTTGTTGCAACTTCATTGTCTCTATTACTAGTTATGAATGAGTTCATTTATGTTCTTTGATTGGCTCATCTTGTACAAGAATATGGTAAATATTGAAGATTCTAGAACCCTGCCTAATTATTCTCCTTTCCATTCCTTATATTATTGTCTTGGTTGCGCTTCGGTTGAGACTTCTTCTCTCTAGAGAAGATGAAAATGCCAATTCTCTTGACTACTCGATACCTTTTGTTGGTAACCTGAGAAGGACCTTGGTCTGATCAAGGTTGCACCAACACTCTCCATGGGAGGATTATTGAGTTGGAAAGAGTATTTTTATTCTCATGAAACTAGATGGAGACCTAACTCTCTATACCCTAACCTCATCGGGGACGTGGAACGAGAAACAATAAGCATATTTCTCTTATAAAACTAATCCATATTGTATAGGGAATGAAATGAAACACATATACAAGTATAGAAGAGAGCACAATAATTTATTAGAGGCTTCGAACAGACATGTCTCTGACAAGCTCAGGCCCATGAATTTATTAGAAAACATTGTTTAGTGATTCAAAAAATGCCTAGAAGTTTAGGACCTAGAAAATCATAAAAAACTATAAAAACACTGCAAAGATGGAGAACCATGTTGAATCGGTGGAACAGGTGGGTGGTCAATGATATCAACCTAGATCATTATTAGATTGGGTGATTTTATAGTCATGCTTGTCAGCAACAACATCATTCTTGGGTTTCGCAGTTTAAAGATTACAGATATTAGGTAAGGTTATTATTCCAAATTGATAAGAGATGAATAGGTCATTTGTAACCTAAAATTCAAAGCTATAATAAATGACATCACATACTATATCCACTCCTTCATTATGAATCATTTCACTTTTTTGGGAAATTCTTAGAAAAACATGATCACGGAGAAATAAAATAAAAAAAAATACGAAAATAAAACACAAAAGATACACAATACAATATAGACATAGATATAGGTGGTTCACCCAGTGTGGGCTATGCCCACCAGAGAAATTTCTAGGTCCGTCCTTTTATTATCCATCAAATGAAGGGATACAACCTACAACACACCTATTGTAACTTCCTCTTCTTTCTCTCACATTTTCCTCTCTCAGAATACAATATTCGCAATGATACATAGCTACAATACATTTCCCTCATAAAAGAGGGTTTCCTTCTAGGGAAAAAAACCCTAACATAACTTCTATCGTCATATCCACGACCTTATAATGAACGATCCTCATTTACTATGAAATTAAAATATACATTTACAAGGAAATTTTTCCTTTGGAGGCTTCACTCCCGAACCCCCACTGGGGGTCCGCTTGCCCCCGAACCATGTAAGGGGGGAAAGGCCCCCTTTCAACTCCCCCGCATGGACAAGTGTATATTCTTCTAGGGTGTAAAGTCTCCATGGGGTATAAACACGGCTGGAAACAAAAACCTATGAATAAGGAAGATAATCAAGCTACACAACCAACATAAAATCATTGAAGAAGGTAATTTTAGAGCCATTTCCATCATCAAATGTTAAGTTTTAATTCTCACGAGTCTCATCCTCAAGTAAAATTTCATCCTACAAATTATGAAGAGGAAGCTCACTAAATTAGGAAGTTATGTTATGCTCATTAGGGATAGGGACAAGATGGTTATATTCAGTATAAGATTGAGAAAGAGCATCATAAAAGGGAAAACATTATAAATGTCTATTTATAATGGTGAATCATCGAAAAGAGAGTTGTCAAAATAATATTCATTTTAGAAACCCTTTCTTCAAAGGTGAACTAGATTGAGGACCATCAATTGAATCCTTGACATCTTAGGGATGGGAATATTCATTGAATTAGAAACAATTGATAAAAAGGGCCATCATGGGTGGAGAAAAATCATTAGGATAAATTTCAATAGAGATTTGTCTTGAATAGGAGGTCAAAACATCATTAGGGGTTTCATGCAATTATCTATCTAAAATAACCTCATTTTCATGAAACACATGTCAAAACCATTGGCACTTTTTTATACGAAAGGTTTCTTAATATTATGCAGTTGAACAACTTCAACTTCTTGAGAGAACATATACTTGTCAAAACAACAATCATTTATTGAATAAAATATGGAGGAGGTTTTAGATTCTATAAAAAAAAGACACATATTTTCTCTATATTTCTTATTTTCCTCCAAACATTTTCCATATGTGAAAGGATTTTTACACTCATCAAATAAACTACAACATAAAGAGGAATTCCTTGCCCTTTCTTACTTAAAATCAATTTTTCTTCCATGAGTGTATCATAGATAATATGATTATTATACTTATCACATAATTCATACCATGGAGGGGTATAAGCATTTTACACTAAATTTTTGAGGTCCTAATTATTTGGGCTAGCTAGGGTATACTTGGAAATGGTGCATAAGAAATTAGGGTCAAATCATGTCCAATTAATAGTATTGGTTTTTATCCAAAAAAAATTAAGAAAAGTAAACTAAATACATTGCAGGAGGTAAATCTCATAGATACAACATAATTAGCTTTAGCTTCAATATTTTTGAGTCTTTGAGATAGATAGGAAAAACAAAAAGAAATTGAGGACCTTGTTGTGATAGAAACAATAGCCTCCCCTTAATTTCTTCACTTTGCTTGTAAATCCCTTCCCCTAAGTGAATAAATTAGGCCCCTGTTTTACATTTTTCTCTCTAAAAGTTTAAAATCCTTTTCTACCCAATTTTTATGCTTTACATTCACAAAGTTCCTTCAATCTCTTAGCCAAATTTCCTCTTCCACAAGATTAAGCTAGATATGGGAATGAATATTTTCATTGCCCTCTGATACACTATGTGTTGGTGGAAGGTCCAATTTACTCACCAACAAAAATCATATTGGTATCGGATTTGCATTACCCTTTTATAAAGAGTGTATCATTGCAACAACCACATGTTGCATTAATACATCGTCTCTTTAAAAAAAAAAATCCTTCACTGATACTTTGACAACACGTTTTTTTCTTTCACTGATATGTCATCGTGCCAACATATTTTCCCTTCGATGATACAAAGGAAAAACATTTTTTTTCTTCTCCAAAAAACTATAAAATATTCACATCACTCGCTAATACATCAACAACTCGAAATATTCCCTTCACGTTGGCTAAATATTGTCTCTGCTAAATAGTACATCAATAGTCCCAAATGTTTCCTTCACATTGATACACCGATGAGAGATTAAATTCTCATGCCAATATTCCAGTGTCACAAGATATTTTGTCTCTCTCGGTAAATTAGTGAAGGATACTCATATCTTGTTGATACACCAGTGGGGAAAAGACTTTCCCTTATCGATACTTCGATGGGGAAAATACTTTCTCTCATTGATACACTAGAGAGACTCATGATTCATAATATCACACACATGAAAAGGGTGATGTTTCATTACATGACTCATTCATATGATAACATTTCTGTTTTGTCACCCATTTTCTCTTTGAAAGCCCCCAAACCTCTGTTTAAAACCCATTTATCACCATTTCCAGACCAAAATGTCACATTTTCCATAATTTTCCAAGAGAAAAAAATAACCCATGTTATCACCCACAAAGAACTCCATTTGATCACCTCTTGCATGGTCAAGAGGTATGCCCAAAAACTCTATTCACCACTATTCAAAGCCTCATTTTTGTTTAATGAAAAGGAAAGTCACTTGTAAGAAAATGGTTACGGTGTAGGAAATATATAATATATATATCCATCCAAAATAACCAATATTTTCTCCATCAGGGCCTCACATGGGTGTTCCAAACTGTGTTTCACCCCCCCTTTGTCGGCCTTTTGAAACCGTTTACATGATATATTTCCCATACTTTTTTATATCTCTCTTTTCTCCTTACTTTCATTGGCCACCCCCACCCCCATGTTCCCATTTTTCCTTTTAAACATCAAATGCATGGGAGGATTACACTATTTTTTATGTTTCTTTTTCTCAATATAGTACACACTGTATACTTTGATATCCCCTCCTTGCTTGGCCATTTCTCAACATTTTCCACCCTAAAATGGTTAGCACCTATGAAAACTTAGGATCAACGTTTTCTATAGCTTACATACAGAGCATCATCACATAGAATAGTCGCACAAGTCTCAACCCCATTCACATATTCGAGATAATGAATAGAGTATTTCCTATTATGAGACTTCAAACTCTTCTACTCGCTATTTTTAAGTGTAAGGTATCTAGAGAGGTAGTGGGGAGGCCCAGATGTCGCATAGTGATAATAGTGGAGGCCATTCAATGTAAGGTGGACTAGGTCCACTATATTATTAAATAAGGCCCACTATGGTAGTTAGATATAATAATTGGGTAGTTAGATATAATAAATGTAAGAGGAATTCTTAGAAGGTTCTACTTCTAGAAGATTCCTCCTCTAGAATGTTCTTAGGTGATGGTAGCACTATATAAAGGGGTTCAATCAATGTAATGAGATATGAAGAGAAGTATTGTATTTGGAGCTGAAGATCAATAGGAGTGTTGGGCATAGGGGCAGACCCAGGGTTCAACACTTCAACAACGCACCAAAAAAACCCTAACTACCCACCCTTTCGACAACACCTATGAAGAAGATGAAGTCTCACCCGAGGTAGAGGCAGGGGGGTTGCATGACTCAAGTGTATACAACCTAGATGGGACACAGATTTGTGATCAAAAAACTTTAAGAAATCACTAAGCTAATAATATGCATTAGCCTTTAACTCTTATTCACATCGCAAGTAAAAACCCTAATTACATAACAACACAATATTCATCAAGATCTAAATATATCTAACCATTCAACACATAGCATCAAAGTAGATCTAATATTCATTCACATATAAGTCTCTAAGCTACTACATCAGATGCATCTAACATACATAAATATTACAATACTAAGCATAGATCACATCAATAACATACCAACCACATCGCACAAAGAAACCACAACACATGATAATACGTGGTTCACCCCAGTGTGGGGCTATGTCCACCAACTCTTCTTCTTCTTCTTTATTAGCTTCTTCCAATATTCTTACATGCACAGAGCCATAAGGGAAACTCCACATAGAACAAGAGATCTATGCACACCTTGCCAGATCCTCCTTCCTTGAGTTAGGTCCAAGCACAGAGCCTTTACATAGTCTATGCACAAAGAACTACGAATCACTTGCACTTAGCTCTGCAAGTCTCAACATATAGGATGCACAAAGCCAATTACAAATACTTGCACTAAGCCACACACATCCACTACTACTTCTTATATTTCTTAGCTCCCTATTTATACATTACATAGGTAGCCTAAGCATGGGTAAACCCATGGTTCGACATCCCATACCCGTTACATAAACCCTAAACCCAAAAAGATTTCAAAAGGGGGCGAGATCCCATGATCTCCGCTTCGCCTGGGTGCTTCATCTTTGACCAGCCTTTCGAAGTCCCAAAAGTGGTCAAACATGACCAAGGTTCTCCAAAACTTGGTTGAGGGCCAATAGGCCCCCAACACTCACTTGTGACTTGTCCCGAGTCACTCTAATCTGGGCAATTCTTCTTCGAATTTATCAAGCTTCGATCGAGATACCTCAACTTGCTACTTTGCCAGAGGATCTTGCTCGGTGAAATCCTGAATGATTGTCTTGGTGACAGTTCCTTCCAAGCATTGTTCCACGGTGGTGACCACTTGTTCCAGCTATGCACCTTGTCCCTCGATCTCCTCGAAAAGTGTGCAGGCTTCATCCTGTACTGGCTGGAGTCTCTGGGTCACTTCCATTACTCTACTCTAGATGGCCTGGACCTGTTGTTGAACTGCGCATTATTCCTGTGAGCTTTTCATCTTTTCAACTGCTGAAAGAATTTTCATTTGTGCTTGCACTGTCGATGCTTGTTGCTTTGCCTCCTGAAGTTGTGCTTCTAATTTTCTTAGTTCTGGGTCCTGTGCAAGGTTTTCATAGGTATGTGCACTTCGGTTACTAAGTTGCTTCCATTCTAACGCCAATGCATTGATTCTTTCGACTACTCTCTAGGCAGTTTCTTCCCTTTGATCTCACACTTCCTGCGGAGTCCTCGACACTGCTTGCAATTCCAGTTCTGCTAGTTTTGCTTGAATCTATTGAATGGATTCAACGAGCTTCCCCACTTGGCTCTCAACTATATCTTCTTCCATCTTTGCTAATCCTGGCATGGAGTGAAGTGCTCGAGTGACTTCTTCTCTAACTCCAATCTGCTCCGTGAGCAGATGATATTTCTCTCTCTGGATCTACTCTCTGTCCTTTTCAAACTTTGCTCGGAGGTCATCTTTCTCTTACTTCGCAACCCGAATTTTCTCTAGATATTCCTCCTTTTATTACTTCAAGGCCTCTATGGCCTATTCTTTTTCCTCTTGTACTTAACGAAGGCAATCCTTTGTCGCATCTGTTAATCTGCGTAGTTGGGTAGGCTCATATACTACTTCTATACCCCCTGATGGCAACGATGTAGTAGACACTACGTGACTCGAATAGAGAGCCTGTTGTACCCCTTTGAGCTTCACCTCTATCTTGTCATACATTGTCTTTTGTTTGTCTTCGTTTTGATGCAAAATGTCCTCCGATGTATCTGATACAGCCGCGATGATGAGGTCGATATCATCCACTGTAATTACAGTCTGTAATTGAGGCTTATGGTCTCGTGACTTCTTCCACGCTAAGGGTTTCTTTGGAGAAACCTTTATTTTATTTGACGTATCGACCTCTGTAAGGGGGTATTTAGGCGATGTCACTTCACCCTATTTCTTCTTGTCTTCTTGCCCTTCATCCTCTTTTTGGTCTACTTCGTCATCTCCTCCTCCTCTAGGTGACTCCAACGTAGTTTCCTCCAATGCACTGTTTATTTCCTGCACATCTTCCTTCTCTTTCTTCTTGCTGTTGTTAGGTCCGTCATATTCTTCTCGCATGACCATAGCAATTCCGATGATATCAGGGTTGGAGAGCTCCGTCTGCTCAACTGGTACAAGGAATTCAGCTAACCACTCCTTAGTGATCTCCTCCATGTCTTCATCAGTTAATTTATAGTATGACTGTAGCTCCTCCTTGGTTTCATCCCTGTACGCAGTGATATATATGAAGTGTCTGTCTGTGGGAAACTTCTCTATTGGCCTGTAACCATGCAAGGTATTCAGAGTCATTCGGGGGAATGAATCAATATCTCGCGTGAGATCTAGATAGTAAGTGTCGAAGACAATGTTTGACTGCCACTTCTTTTCCATATTTCTTGAGTACCACAAGGTGGTGAACCTCGCGACCAGTGGTTCAGACAGCTCAACTTCAGGGAAGGTTTCTCCTTCTGGCATCTCCCAAGTGACAAAGGAAACAAGAATCAACAACCATCTGTAGTGAAACTCATAGCCCTATTCTTTTTCTTCACGACAATATTGTTCCAACTGGTTGACAAGGTAGCTCACCCAGTTCATCTACATCCCTTCGACGCATTTTCCTATGAGGTCGACAACAAACCCTATGACCTTTGTCAGTCTATTCTTCCTGACGAGCTTACCAGTGATCAACTAGGAAGCTCGGCGCACTGCGCCATTTTGGATGGAGGCTAACTTGTAGCCTTGCTTCCCTTTCTCCACATTGCCATAGGTGTCCTTTATTCATTGCACCAGGGCATGATCTGCATCCTTCCCTAGGTAAAAATCCTGAGGGTCCGGTCCCTGCATGCTCAATCTAGTGATTCGGTGGATCAACGTCAGATCTACAGTGATGCGCCTATCCAAATATAGGTACCCTCCATGGAATCATGATAGGAGGAGTTTAACGTACATGTTAACCTCCTGATGTCCACCAAAGTGCAGTATCTTCATCACATTAAGGATTGTTGATCTCACGATGTCCATGGTCCATGACTAGGGGACTATCTTCGACTTATTTCGCATTGTCTTTGTTAAGTACTTATGTGGTGCGATAATTCCATAATTATTTCGGTCTTCTAATTTTAAATCACTGATCTTGAGCGTCAGAATCTGTCCCAACTATGATCCAACAACGCGTATCCCCTTTGGGAGGTATGCAGTGATCAGTGTATAGTCGAAATCTCTTGGGACACTATCATGACTAACCACACCATTCAAGGGTGATATATAGTTGGGCAAGACCGACGGGATGAGATTTGCATTTTCCAGGTCATCATGGTGCTTACTTCTTTTCTCTGTCGCAGTTCAGGATGCTCTAGAACGATGTGTAGTTGTCGGGGATTCTTACAATCCTATCGTCAACAAGGCTTCTTCTCCTGCAGACATGACCTTCTCAGCCATAGGTTCTATTAGGATCTCCTCAACATACTTCTCTACTACGCTAAGGTCATCTGACATGCATGCTCTAGCTCAGATATATCAAATAAGTGAATGAATGTTGAAGTTAAACAAAGAGGTTGGAGAGGTCTCAAATGCACAACATGGTAGCAAGCAGTTCTCTATGGGCTCAAATATGTTAGTTTGCAAAATTTTCCTCAGTTAGACATGCGACAAACTAAATAGACAACATCGTAACAGATTCCTCCAACATGCAGGAATGGCTTAATCACTATGATTCCATCTATTATGGTGCGGTCCCAATAGTGCAATGACGATCTTTCCAACAATAATTGCATTTCTAGTCATTATGGAGCATCGTTCTAATGGTCATAACGCCTCCAACAGTTATATTTCTTCATCGTGGTGAAGTGTCAGTCTGTGCTATTATGCTATTCCAGCAAGGTTCAAGTTTTGCAATCCTTCCTTCTACGAAGTCCTCTCTAGAATCTCCCATAATGTTTCTATCTTTTCTTTCTTCTTATTGAGATTTCTTTCTTTCTTTCCTATGATCTGCGTCTCTGGATTCCTCTTTCCATTCTTTTTCCTATCTTTTCTTAGCATAGTAAATTTGCACTGCTAAGGGTTGTTCACAGGGTTTGAGGGTAATTCTTCTTCTCTTACTATTTCTGGAGTAGGTTCTCTTCTCTTCTACATGGATAAGTTCTTTAAGCCTTCTTGCGTTCTTTCAACTTCGACAGCCAGGTCTCTCGCCCTCAATTGCTTCAACTTGTCCTCATGTTCTATTAAGTGCGTTATTCTCCTAGCCATGAAATCCCTTAGTTCTTGTTTTTTATGTTCTATAGTGTCCTCTTCTTCTTTCCTTCGGATCTGATCTCTCTCAATCCAAGTCCTTCCTAACAAAAGTGAAAAAGGAGTGTTGTTTTCAACAAACTTAATGACCTCAAATTCTTCTTCTATCGATGTTCCATGAGAAATCATAGGTACATGAGTAAGTATTCCACATAGGGTTATCATTTTTCCTTTAAACAATCCTATTCCTCCCAATAAAGAAATCATAGCAGGCTTTCCCAAAATTTCCCAAGTACTTTATGGCATAATGTTCACTTGTGTTTCTGCATCCAATACACAGTCTATGTCGAAGTCTCTTATTCTTGTTTCTATGCACTGCTTCTCTTTTAAGATCTTTGGTAAATTGATTTCTATGTGATCATTCAGGGTTTCTTTCATCTTCATTAATATAGCCTCTGATTCTTTCTGGTTCTCTAGTATATTCTTGATATTTTGACCTTCTTCATGGTTTTCTTGTCTCATATTCATCTTTTCAACTTTAGAAATCATTCTAGGACAATCCAAAACTTCATGTCCGGTATCTTTAAAACAAAGAAAAATAAGACCTCTACTAGGGAATTATTTAGCAATATGTCTCGATCTTCTACAACTCCAACAAAGAGTCAATCCCCTCTTTCTCTTAAATGATCCCCAACCTTTCCTATACTTTTCACTGGGATCATAGTGATGGCCCTGCAAAAAATTCTTTCTAGGGTCCTTCATCCACTTGTTAGTCCAAAAATTATTTCCATGCATAGGAATAACATATCTTTCATTAACTTTATCAGATCTATGCATATCAAATCTTCTTTCTTCTATCTATGCCCTAACTTCCAGACTAGTGCGAAATCTATTAAACATACCTAGATCCATTCTTTCGAAAAAAAAAATTCCACTTATATTATCTTTATCAGAGAACAAAGCTTTAAGATATTACATCTTTTCTTCAGATATAATTCCCTTCTTAGAATAGAGCTTCACAAGTCATGTAGAATACTATGCACTACAACAACATATCTACGCACATAGCTTTATCTTTTCTTTAGTTCCCAGCAATCATAGTTTCAGGTCCCAGCAACGGAACCATTTATTGGGCACAGGGGCAGACCTAGGGTTCAACTCTTCAATAGTGCACCAACAAAACCCTAACTACCAACCCTTTCGAAAACTCCTGCGAAGAAGATGAAGTCTCACCCGAGGTAGAGGCATGGGGGGTTGCAGGACTCAAGTGTCTACAACCTAGCTGGGACACAAATCTGTAATCACAAAAATTTAACAAAGCACTTAGCCAATAATATGCATTAGTCTTTAACTCTTATTCACATTGAAGGTAAAAACCCTAATTACAGAACAACACAGTATTCATCAAGATCTAGATATATCTAATTGGTCAGCACATAGCATCAAAGTAGATCTTGTATTCATTCATATATAAGGCTCTAAGATACTACATCATATGCGTCTAACATACATGAATATTAAAAAACTAAGCATAGAAAAAATTAATAACATATCAACCACATCGCACAAAGAAACCACAACACGGGATATACGTGGTTCACCTTAATGTGGGGCTACGTCCACCAACTCTTCTTCTTCTTCCTTATTAGCTTCTTCCAATATTCTTACATGCACATAGCCACAAATCCAACTCTGCATAGGACAGGAGATATGTGCACACCTCTCTAGATCCTCCTTCCCCAAGTTAGGTCCAATCACAGAGCCTTTACACAGTCTGTGCACAAAGCACTACGAATCACTTGCACTTAGCTCTGCAAGTCTCAACATACAATATGCACAAAGTCAATTACAAATACTTGCACTAAGCCACACACATCCACTAGTACTTCTTACATTTCTTATATCCCTATTCATACATTACAAAATAGGACTAAGCATTGGTAAACCTATGAGCCGACATCCCATACTTGTTACATAAACCCTAAAACCAAAAATCTTGCAAAAGGGGGCGAGATCCCATGATCTCCTCTTCACCTGGGTGCTCTGTCTTCGACCATCCCGTCGAAGTCCCAAAAGTGGTCAAACATGACCAAGGTTCTCCAAAAATTGGTCGAGGGCCAACATGCCCTGAACACTCACATGTTACTTGTCCCGAGTCACTCTGATCTAGGAAATTCTGCTTCGAAGGTCTTGAGCTGCATCGACTTGCTGCTTCACCAGAGCCTCCTTCTCGGTGAACTCCTGAATGACTATATCAGTGATAGGTCCTTCCAATCATTGCTCCACTGTGATGACCACTTGTTCTAGTTGTGCACCTTGTCCCTCGATCTCCTTGAAAAGTGTGCAGGCTTCATCTTGTACCGGCTAGAGTCTCTGGGTCACTTCCATGACTCTACTATGAATGGCATGGACCTCACAGATGACCTCAATGATAGTTTTCATAGTATTAAAGATTCATTGGATAAGATACAAGAGATATTTCTTATGGTGGACATCAGGGATGAATATAATCAAGAAAAATATGCTTGGTATGATTTGGAGGCAGATTGTGATGATTGGTATATAGATAGTTGTCATTTTGGGGATGAAAACCACTTCCATATTTTATTTGATGACTCTAATCCACCTTTTGTAGAGAAATTCAATGTCCCACATCAAGAGCTAGTTATAATTACCAACGTCCATCCTGCATATTCTACAATGGTATTGTTCCTTCCAGATTCAGCTTTGATCCTCTCCCACTATGTGGATGGATATTCTTATTTGGATCCACATGATAGGTGTCAGTATTGGGAACATCATTTTCAGTTGGTTATTGGGTGTCGATATCTTCCATGTGGGTTTCACATGAGAAATTTCACATGGGACCCTGGTTTACAATGGCGATTGGACTACTTCAACATGGTGGCTTCCATTTCTCAATGGGACCCTTGTTCTCTAGTCTAATTTAGCACTATCGTCCACACTTATCCATGGGACCCTGGTATATGGTTGTACATCAAGTGTTGAGGAAAATGCTTTCATAAGGGGAATGGAATGTAAGGTAGCTATAGAGGTAGTGGGGAGGCCCAAAGGGCCCATAGTGATAAAAGTGGACACCATTCAATGTAAGGTGGACTAGGTCCACTATATTATTAAATAAGACCCACTATGGTAGTTAGGTATAATAAATGGGTAGTTAGATATAATAAATGTAAGAGGACTTCTTAGAAGGTTCTACTTCTAGAAGATTCCTCCTCTAAAATGTTCTTAGGTGATGGTAGCACTATATAAAGGGGTTCAAGAAATGTAATGAGATATGAAGAGAATTATTGTATTTGGATCTGAAGCTCAATAGGAGGAAGCCCCCTTGAAGAGGAAAGTGGACAAGAGATGATCCCTTCCATAATAGGAACCATTGTATGGTGTTTCTCTACCTCAAGGGTTTGATATAATAAAGTGGTGTTTCTCTACCTCAAGGGTTTGATATAATAAAGTGGTGTTTTTCTATATGGTTTCATATATCTTGTGTGATGATTGTATTCAAATATATTCGGATCTATTGTGGTACTTTGTATTAAGGTCTTTGGTACTTAACATTAAGTTCATCATTCCCACCATTCCAAGTCTTTACAGATAAGGACCTTGTTTAAGAATTACAACACATTTCTATTTATCTTAATTGGTTTATATGTTCTAATCGAAAAAAAAATTGTTGTGAAAAAATGTGTTTTCCATAGGTCCATTCATGTCCACATACATAAGGAAATCTAACTTGAATCCCATCATTGAGGTCTCATTAGAAAAATAAGAGGAATAAGTAGGTATAGATACTACATGTCCTATGTACAATGACACATAATGCATCATCGACAAGGAAACATCACTCAAGTCGGGATATATATACCATATAATTACCAACCAAACCTCCCCCCAACTACTAAAGAATGATCCATACCTCGTTGTATATCAAGCCATTAGTCACTCTAGGTTGCATAAAATAGCAATGGATTCAACAATATCCCCCTGTGTTGAGGCCATATCGTGGATAATCAAGAATGCACACATAGACACCATATAGATACTCAATGCACAAGGAAAACATGTTTTTTCCTTCCATCCATCAGTTCTCACCTCATGCTATCAATTTACCTAGGAAGAGATGTCATTGGATGATGAATTGGTGAAATAATTCCCCCATAAATCCAAGGATCTTATGAATAATTGGTGGGTTCAAGGTAAGAAGTTCAATATGATATCATTGGATGAATACACGACTAATTTACTTAGGTATTCCTACCAATATGAGGTGGAAATTCTCTATAGATTGTATGGATATCCTGACGCTCAGAAATTCAGGTTGTCATGGGTGCCTCTAATTAATTATATCACAACTTCTAGACCAATATTTAACTGGGCCAATATTTTATCGTCAACATTGGCACGGGCCATTTCAAATGCAAAACATATGGCTCCATGGAAGTACCTTAGTTTTCACATGGTCTCTTATTTTTTTTTGATGTGATTTGTGTTATCCACGCATAACCAAATATGGGATAGGATTGGAATCTAGGTGAGCTTTCCATCCACATATATTGTAAAATATCCTTTAGGAACACAAAACTATGGTGCATTGGTACATGTTAGAATATGGCACATACATCAAGGTATACAGAGTCACAAAATCCCCTCACCTACTCCCAATATTTGTTCCTGGAAATCTATTTTTTCGTGAAATAGATTATGAAATTGGTAGACACCACTACCCCTCTGGTTTGGTGCCTATTCCTTCAAATATGTTAAGGAGGATCAATAAGAAGTTGACACCTTAGTGACTAATTTATTCAGTGAGGAAATATTCTGCAGACATGATTCCCTAAGAGTTTCCAACACACACTGCCATAACTACAAATATAGGTGGAGTTATCAGTTTGAATCTTGGGAGGAAGAATAAATATACCAAAGGGAAAATACTTATGACGAAGTGATTTTTAGGATAGGAGGAATCTCCTAGCATAGAGAAAAAAGACAAGACAAGAATAAATCAAGGGATGCATAGTAAGAAAATAAAAAGAAATTGGAAGAAGAAAAGAAGTTGAAAGAAGAGAAGAAAAGGAAGGAAGAAGAAGCAAAATTAGCAATAGTACTAACTGAGCAGAAGAGGAGAGAAGACGAGGAAAATAAAATAAAAGAGGAAGAAGCAACAACAATGACAATAGTAGAAGAAGAAATAATCAAAATCCATAGCCACAAAATTAGAATGGAAAGGGAAAGAATAAGAACAAAGATAAAGAGAAATAGCTCTCAAGGAACAAGAAGGACATAAGAAAAGAGAAGAGGAAGAAAGGAAAAGAAAATAAGAAGAAGACAAGAATACATAGGAAGAAACACAAGGCATGGTTCCAATTGATACTGACATGACATGAACCTTGTTAGATGCACCCCTAACTAGAGGTAACATTCCATTGGGAGAATTGGGGCTAGGGGCCTTCACACCATCCAAAGACTGAAAGTTAGAAAACATGAATTCCTTCATATTTGATAAAGAGACAAGAAAAATTGTATAGTAGAATATTAGGAGGTTACATGTTTCTATAGTGGCCCAACTCTTAGTCACCATAGAAAACGTTGTGGTAAAAAATATCACACATGACTCCTTGGCTATCACTTCAGCTAGTGTTGCTTTCACTCAAGCATCTGAGAAGAATATGAAGAATATCATGTAGGAAATTGTGAAATATAAAGAGACAATAAAGACCTTATAGGAAGAGGTACATTTATACAAGGGTGATAGAACAAGCATCTAGGAGTTCAATATAATCACCAAAAGGGTAAGGAAAGATATCCACATCTTGGCCAAAGAAAGATACGCTAGAGTGAAAGAGTTTCAGAAAAAGGCCTCTTAAATCCTAGCACAACTAGATAAAACGAAGACAAAAAACATAAAGTTTTTCAGGATAAGAGAACTCTTGTATGAGATGAATAAATTGGAAAAGGAATATCCATATGCTATCGAAGTCCTTCCAATAATGACAGGTTGGGAAAATGAGTCGAACTATGTTGTCCTATCCAACTACCAGCATATAGGGGAAATGATGGAAAGGCACTGATGGGATTTTCCATCACTTCCTAATTAAATTACTAAGAAACTGAAGAGTTGTGCATTTAATTATCAATCTCAGGTTGTATTACACTTATGAACTATCTTGCACTGTATATGCAAGTATAATGTTGTTATTTCCTATGAGTTGTAGTACTTTCAAATGAATGTCATAGGGAAATATACCAAAATGATTTAGCAAGTCACCAAACTGAAATACACCAAATTCACACTTTGCAAAAATAAAATCACACAATGCAGGAAATTAAATGACACACTTGCAGGAAACTAAATGACACACTTGCATAAAATTGAATAACACACTTGCGGGAAAGTAAATCACTCTTACGGGAAGGTAAACCTTGCAGAAAATTAAATCACACTTGCAGAAACGTTAATCACTCTTGCAAGAAAGTAAATCACACTTGCAGAAAATCAAATCACTCTTGTAGGAAAGTAAAGGTGACTTTTCCAAGTATTAAGGTGATCTTTATCATTGTGATATCTATGTTATGGCTCATGTACCTCAGGATATAAGAATCAAACCACATTGTTCTTGAAAGAAAGGAAAAAAAACTATCTCAATTGAAAACCACACAATTGTTAATTATAAATCTAGATGCAGAGTTGCAACACCAAGAGTTGCAACAACAAGAGTTGCAACAACCAGAGTCGCAACAACACGAACCACAACAACTAGAATTGTAACAAGGGAAATTGCTACAACAAATTTAAATATAGGAATTGTTGGAAATAAATGAAAATGAATGAATGATGCTACATCTACACTTTAACTGATCTAAAGATGATATTCTAAAATGTTTATATACAGTGGCAACAATAAAGTTGCAAGAATAAGAAATCAACATAATTGTATCACGATGTTTTATAGAGGAATTGCTGGAAATAAATAAGAATAGGGAAATGATGATACAACTATCCACTCATGAATAAGGGAACAATACCTTGAAATGTCATCGCTAAGTTACAATAATCCAAAATTATAGTAATAGATAACATTAGAGTTACAACAAGATGTTATGAAGGAATTGTTGGAAATAAAGAAAAATAAGGAAATTATGCTAATACTACCTCTACAAATAGAATATATAGATGATAACGGGATAAAGAGGCGGTCATGCCTCCTTATAGGAGGTATTGGTCTAAGAATGCAATAGAGTCTCAAATTCTCAACAAACCATCAATTGAATAGGAATGAAACAAAAGTTTTATTAAACAAAAATATGTGGCTCAATACAACTTTGTTTTACAAACTGTCTCTACTTTCCTCTTCCCCTTGGATCAAAGAGAATGGTATATTTATACAAAATTACTTCTTCCTAAATGATATAATAAAATCGATGGAAAACTATGAGAATTGGGTTGTCTCATCTCGTTACATCATATTTTCCAAAAGAGGGAGAAAATCGGGTGTGTGTTGACTAAATCAACCACGATAAGTGGTTGTTGAATTGTTCGTGCCATTATGGTGAACAATTTCCCTTTTTGTGTTCTTCAGTGATTGTCAGCTGACTGGATGTTCCACGGTGACAGCTCTTTGTCTGACCGACGAGTTGTTACAGAGTTGCAACAATGGTTTGCAACAAGAATTGCAACACTGGGAGTTGCAACAATGGTCTGCAAAGAGAATTGCAACACTAGGAGTTGCAACAATGGTATGTAGAGGGACTTGTAGCAACATCAGTTGCAACAACGATTAGAGTTGCATCACTGGGAGTTGCAGTAACTATAGTTGAATAGGAAATTCATATCTCATGTTGGAAAGGGACCTAGTATGCTTTGTTCTTGTAAAGCCTTGTTAGCACGAAAGGTAACAATCTCCTAAACAATTCATAGGAATAAGTATTGAAATGGAATATTGAGTGAGTGATTACACCTTGACCGACAATGTATTGTTATTGATGGAAAGTGTATTAATATGGAAATGGAAATAGAAAAAAAGTGTGCAAAAAGTATTGGATGGGTGCTAAAAAGATGTCAATTTGGGGACCCATCATCTCCCCCTAGCATAAATTGTTGCATGTCCTCATGCAACCAAACATTCACTTTGAGTATGAGAGGGTAAGACTCCCTTGGAGGTGTCTAATTTCATTGTTTGTGTTCCCTTCCTCAGGAGTAACAAATTCTTCCTCATCTTGATATCCTTTCAAAATTGCAACAAGGCCTTCACCTAAAGTTGGCCATGCTAGTTCTTTTATAATAATAGGGTCCTTTTATTCTTGGTAGTCATGTAGGATTGCAACAAGGCCTTCTCCTACAATTTCCCCTATTGGTTCTTGTGTAACAACATGGTCCTTTTCTTTTTCTTACATTCTTTCTTTGTCATGTGCTTCCTTTTCTATTTTTGGTGTATCAACAGGATGAATGGACTCTTTTGGTCCTTGTGTGATAGCAGGCCAGTGGGCCTCTGTTGGTTCTTGTGTGTGTTGATGATTAAAATCACAACGATGTTTTTGCCTGAAAAGAATTGCTAAAGCCTATTATTATAAGCTAACAATATATATGATACTAGTAGGTGGGACCCCCTTGTAGACTGGGAGATCATATCTGGTTCTTATTTCATGTTTATGTTGTTTTTCGACACTACTTACATGGTTATGCATGATTGATGAAATCTTGGTTTTATTGGAAATGGATAAGGCCTATTATATGTTGGTTCTGATTGAGACAAATGAATGATGGATAAGGCATGATGTGTGTTGTTTCGATTTCTCTAGGCTCTAATTTCATGTTATGATGGCCTATGTTATCTATTTTTATCCTTTCTATCTGTTCTTGGATTCATTACTGTGATACCTTCACAAGAGACATGTTAGTAACAACATATAAGAAGCAGTTGAAAAGAAATAAAAGCCATATAAACGAACTGCAAAAGGAAGAGATTATACTATGCTAATATGCTACTCTACATGCATTGAATTTAAAATATCGTTGTTAGTCCTAGATAACAAGTTAGTAGCTATGTGATTTATTGCGTTATATCCAACATGGTTGATATGTGTTATGGTATATTTGGCAATGGTTAAATTTGATATGGGTGATGCGTTTGACAAGTGATGGGTGTTAAGTTCAATGCATAGATTTATTAAGCAGATTAATGGAAGGTTGGTTGGTGTGTACTAAGGAATTGAATGAGTGCGGGTGGAGGCGATGTGCATTTATGGCACGTCACCCATACTCCCTCCACTGTTCATCACCCTAGATTGGCAATTGTTCAACTGTGCTTTGCTATGGTTAGGCTCCGACTTTCAATAAGAGGAAAAACCACTCAGCCAAGCTCACATTTTTAAGGTTCTCTTGGTTACAGGTATGTCTTTTCTCCATCCATGAATCTACTCTGGTTATGAAATAGACATTGGCTTGGGATGTATGGTCTGTGGTTTCCTTAAGTATGACAATTGTGTAAATTTGTGATATTTTTCTTGGATGAATGGTTGGTGTGTTTTCACTGCAATAAGGTTTGAGTCACAGGTTCAATGATTTTTATGAGTATTAGTAGCCATGAAGGCTCTCTGTCGTCCTCATTGGTTTTGGTTGAAGGGTTTTTTTTATTCGGTCCAGATAGGCTGGTCGTCTCCACACTTTATTTTCACCATACCCAGTCGTTCGTTGTTATGGGGTTTACTGGGTTTGAAACACTTGTGTTAATGCATATTGTTTCACTTGGATTTGGGTTAATTGATGTTGTTGATGTTTGTGCATTAGGTTACGATGGTGGTTATGCAAAAGGGCTTGCTTAAGATTGATTTCTATTGTTCATCTCTATTTTATATCAACATTCTGGGGTTGATTGGGAAAACCATGAGGGTTATACCCTGCGTGTTATAAGTGTTGTTACAAGACTGAAGTGAAGCCTTGTTCCTTTGTTCATAGTCTCTTCTATCACCAGAGTTGTCATCTTGTCTGCAAGTTACTGGTGGATACCCTATGTGTGCACCGTTTCTCTCGAAAGGTCTCATTCGATGGTGGGGGTCGACTCCAGTCTCCCTTTGTTGATCCATAGGGTGAATCCTTGATTACGCAAATCCTAGTTTGATAAAAGGAACCTGTTATGTCATATTGGATACATGGTTGATGCTTATGAGTTAGTGGTTCATAGTCGATGGTGTTCTATTGTTGGCCCGTCTCTGTTGATTATCCTGACAGTGGTTTTGGTTATTGGTGTTTAGTCACTACAATTGGTTACTATAACAGTATAATTGATAATCTCGACATTGCTAATTGGTTGATTGGATAAATGGGATCGAATACACAGTCATTGTCTTTTACATGGTGACTATTGACTTGTTAACCCAACATTAGTTTCAATTGATTAAGTCACACCAATGTTTTTCTCACGTGATGCGTGGGTATGTGTAGACTTCCTACTACATGTTATGTTGAGTTGATGATTGTTGTGACTGTGTGTTTTAAATTTCCAGTGGGAGTATTTCAATCATGGTAATTATGGCATAGCCATCCACTTTATATGTTATGGATATTATTGATTGCGACATCAGAGATGGTCACTGTTTTTTTCTTAAAACAATATGATTTTGCTGCAATTTGATCAATTCGTGAGATGAAATCGGGTTTACTGTTGATACCTCATTATATTTATTGATATTCCATCATTGTTTATCTTTAGATTCAAAGTAGTTGGACTTCTACAATCACATAAATACTCTTTGTTTTGGTGAATGGTCTGTGTGTTTAAATGACAAGTCAAGATATTTGCAATTAAAATACGGATGGTTGTATTTGGCTATTCATTATATGCGTTGGTGAATATCATGCATTATAGCAGAGAAAGACACAGGTTCTGGGGTAGTATAACATCATTACAATTTAATTATTAAATGAATTAAAGGACAGAATCGAGCATGACTTTTGAGTCTGTATTTGATGATTTAAATAATTCATGAGAAGTGGTTGATGAGTTGACACTGAACATAGTGGAAATAAGTGACTGTGTATCCATTTGGGAATTATTTTAAAATATTAAATGGACAATGAGAAGAAACAAAACTCTTCTACAGGTTATTATTGAATGCATGTTGTCTTGTTTGGTGATGTTGTGTTGAAAATATGATTACAGACAATGAACAAGTCAATGCACAAAATTAATTGAATTATGCACAATAGTTTTCATTTGATCACAATGATTATTTGGTTGGTGTTATTTCCTTTTAAAGAATGGTTTTATGGACTACTTAATTAATTTTATGAATAGTATCCCCTCTCTTTCCCTACCATTATTTCGCTTTTCGCTAATTACAACCCCATCACCTTCCCACATTCATTTTTCACTCCCTGTTCTAAAATTTAATTACAGTCAAGAAGAGTTTTGTATTGAAGCAGTTTGTAATCGTAGTTTCCTGGTTGGATCACAATGATAATTTCTTTGGTTGCATTATAGTTGATTGTTTGATGTCTTTGAGCTGTAACCATGTTTCTTTTCCCCCTCATTTTATCTTTTTTTCGCTCAATACAAACCCCTCGCATATCCTACGACCTTTTTTTTCACCCCTGCTCATTGACAATAGTTAAAAAAATTATATGGATTGGATTGCATGAGTCTGATATGTTGTTGAGGCAAAGTCTATTTCATATTTTTAAGGAGTTGTCATGTATGGTTGTAAAGGAACTATCTTCTAATCAATCATGCATGCAGGAATGATCTTTTTCAGCCAAGGTATCCATGGCATAGGAAACCGAGGGTGAGGTAATTGGAACAGAGGCCCAAGAAGGCCAAGATTCTCCATACACTTTGACGCTGAGTCACAAGAGTTAAGACAGTTGTTTCAGGCAATATTTTTCAATTGGATTGGGCAAGAGTGGTCTAACCTAGGCCTGAAAGGCCTCCCTTCCAAGGTCCACAAGCCCCTGGTATTCTCGTGCCCCCTCATGTCTCATTGCAACCCGAGGTTCCCAAAAGTGACATATGACAAGATATTGTCCACCCAACAGTATCCCAACATCGTGGCTTGCCTATTTTTTCCTTGCCTACTCCCCCTCCTATTAACCATATTGTCCAAGAACCTCCTACCCACTCACTAGTGCAATCCTCCCATGCTAGTAGAAGATTGAAAACTGAGGCCAACCATGCACCAGACAAAGGAAAAGCCATTGCTGCCCTTTCCTCACCCTCCAATGGCTTTGATGAATTCGTGTCTTCCCGGATGCATTTGGGGGATGATTTTTCTCATGTGATCAACGAAATTAGGTGTAAAGGCTTAGCACAACCAAAGGAAAATTTAGAAAAATCGAAGGGTCACAACAATCAAGGAAATATTGTGTCTCAGAGTGGGAAATATGGTTTTTGAGTTTTTATTTTATTTATTGTGGATGACAGTTGACTTCAGAAGTTTTGGACAACATGTTTTCTTTGGATATATGAGTAATATATTTTTTTGAAATTAATTTCAAATATCAATGAGATAAATTGTCACATGTTAATGTGATGGTGGGAGTCACAAGCAGGGGTGTTTTTCTTAATTAACTAGTTATGTTATGATTGTTAAGAGCTAAAGGGAGTCACATGGGGTCCCACCTACTAGTTATTATGTATTTAAAACCCTTATTATGATTTATTACTTTTCCCCCTAACTAAAAAGTTGGTTGAGTTTTTAGTTAACTTAAATAATGAGGTAGTTTAACTACTTCAACCAATTCTATTTTGATTAAAGGAAAAAGGAAAGGGAGGAACAAGAGAGGGATAGAAGGGGAATCATACTAAGGTTTTCTCTTTGATTTTATGATGAGATAGTTCAATTTTCATTCATTCCTTAATTTATCACAAGCCTAATTATTTTTTATGACAGCAGGGTCTTATTGTAGACAACACGATTCAGGGTTGAATTAAATCATTTAGACACTTATTTTTCAGAGGTGTTGATTTATCTTTGATAGTCTGTGTAGACTTTTCCATTTGTGAATTAGTTTTTATGACCGACAAAGGATATTGTGTGGATTCCAGTGAAAAACAATCTGTGGCAAGCTGATCCATCTTTTAGAGTTTAGGTTTTGGTTTTCCGTCAGATGTCTTTTTGTATGTTCCATCGGGGATGTCTAAGTTTGACTTTGGTCCAAAACTTCTTTATGAAATTTTATAAAGAGAATGACTCTTTGGTGAATTAGAATGAAATAAAGGATTGCTTTATGTCTCATCTGTCTTGATTGTCAACTTGGTGTCTTTGCTTCTGTCTCTATATTTATTTCAACAATTTTTATATTCAGAAAATCATATAAATAATGAATTTTCCAACAAGCTTTTATTTATAAAAAGACTAGCCTAAGCATTGTAATTAATACTTGTGAGTTAGGATATTAATTTTGATGGCTATAAACATAGGGTGACAATCCCATCTATTTTTCATTAGCCAAGCAGAATCTGAAAATGCTTGAGTAAGATCATTCATATCTTTTCCTCAACATTTATTTGGCGACCATACTGGGGAGATATTCAATACCTCTCTGGTTAATTTTTATACTGGATTATCATTGAATACATATATTTTTATGATATTGATTCTTGACTGTTTTTATTTCTTAATGACTATGCCTATTGCAAGGAAGCCCAATATTGAGCCTGGTCTTCAAGATCAGTCCAACATTGCTTTGAGCCTGTTTAACACTATTTTAGACACTGCCAATACCCCTGCTGAGCTTAATCATTCATGGGAAACAATTGAACATAATAATAGTTCCCAAGAACATTGGGAAGCTAGACGTAGACAACCTAGACATCAGTAGCAAACTTCTTGTTCCTTCAGTTTTGGCCTTTCTTTCATGTCCTTAGACTCTTGGGTCTCTAGAATAATAAGAGGCTTATCACCCAAAATTAATCCTATTGTTGAAATAGGAAGATGGAACGTCGTGTCATCTACCCAACAAAGTTCCCTAAGAAGAAATTTGTCCGATTCATCCAGTTCATCTTTCTTTCCCTCATCTATCATCCATGAGATGGAATCTATTGGTGGCTCTGGTGGCACTGGAAGTTCTTCCTCTTCTTATTCTTCATCTTCGTAAGTGATTGGTAGCTTATATAGCCACGATATCCATGGCGAATCTACCACAAATCCCACCAAATTTATTAAAAAGTATGGGATTTTTTAGTTTGAAGAAGACGCCACAACCACACTGTGGAATGCATCCTCTTCTCTTAACTTAGCACCTACTACTTGTCCACTTCCTAAATTCATGGAGCATCTTCCTAAGTTCTAGGGAAATAACAATGTCACTACAAACGAACATCTAGTGGAATTTTCTAATGCCTATCACAACATAGGATACAATGACAATGATACTTGCGTGCGCTTATTCGTCAATTCCTTGGAAGGAAAGGCTTCAGTCGATTTCTTTGACCTTCCTCCTAATATTTTGTCTACCTGGGAGGAGTTAATCTATTGGTTCAGATCCACTTATGGGAAATCTAAAAGCCAAGCTGAGAAGTTACGGGAATATAATAATGTCACCTATAAGGATGGTGATACCATCAATTCTTTCAACTTGCGTCTCACTAAGATATACAATCAGATCCTTGAACTCATTCAACCTCATAACCAATATGCTTTCATGCATTACTACAATGCATTACCTTTCCCCTACCATCCTAGGCTTGAGGAAAAATCCATTGATAATCTCAGTTCTGCTTTGCATACTTGTTTAGAGTATGAAGAACAACTTGAAAGAACATGCCTTCCCTAGGGAGAATCAGTTACAAAGACAGACATGTCCCCCCTCTTACAACTAGTACAAGATATGAACAATTGTATGATAGCGTATGAGAGAAAGGGGACTATCTCCCCTCTTACCCCTGGAGCTTAATCCTCTTCTGCACCCACTTTAGATGTCCAATTGAGAATAATTTTCAGCCTAAAGCTATTTTGCCTCAAATTTGGTGTAACTTCTGTGAGGAACACCACGAGGAAGCCACATCCACCACACGCAAGTTCAATTCCCGTCGTTCGCCCATATAATAAAAGAAAAAAATAGTCTGGATTCAATGTCATTTTCCTACTTCGGTGTCCATATTTCTATCTATTACATAGATAGAGAAATGGACACCTGGGCCTTCTTTCTTCGTAGGAAATATGAGCCCTTTATCGGACTTGAACCGATGACTTACGCCTTACCATGGAGTTACTCTATTGCTGAGTTAAAAGGGCCACCCCATCATATATTAATGAGTGAGTCTACTACGATATATGGATAACAAATTGGATGAATATGATCCATCTATTTTTATAGATATCAATTTGAGAACATTTATTAGTAGCTCGTAGGTTTACATGAGAGGAGGTTGGGGATGGATATACTAGAAACTCCAGGCTGAACTAATACGAAGCGAATGGAGACAAGTTATGTTATGCCTGGGAACAATCAATATGTTCATATTGCTGGAAGAGCCAAATGATCAACGAGCCAGGTCTTATTGCAATTACTTGAAATGCGTTTGGATAATATTCTTTTTCAATTGGGTATGACTCTCACCATTCCAGGTGCTTGACAATTAGTTAATCATGGACATATCTGGTTCAATGACCATATGGTAGATATACCAAGTTACTCTTGCAAACCTCAAGATGTTATTACTATAAGAGATCAACAAATATTGAGAGCTACAAAGATGGATCATTCATTCCAGTTTATGGCTCTGAGATCAAGTAAACAAAATATGAACCTTAATTTAATGGAATCCTCCCTTCTCTCCCAGAAGAGGAATATATTTCAAAAATGAATTCTAAATAATTCAATTAGAAGATTAGAGGAGTTGAGGAAAAAATTTCTTGATAAAGGGAAAGAACAACCTAGAATTGATAGAATCCTTTCTTCTCTCTCGAAAATGGAAGAGCAATAATTAAGGAATTTTATAATTGGGATTCAAATGTGGAAGGAAAGGAGTGATGTAATATTTGTCGATGGGATTGTGGCGTGTAGAGTTTGTGAGTGTGATTCGTTACATTATCAACTAAAATAGTGAAAGGATATTTTACATGGATCTTTGATCCATCCAAAGCCTTATCTATTACTAATGGGCATGATACGACCATTAGAGTCAGAATAGTAAGCTATGTAGTAACCTCTAGATCCATTTGGTTTTCTTTCACCCCTATGATCCCATCAACTCGATGAACGTATGAATAAAATTTTGTTGAGATCAATCAATTTTCTTTTCTTCTATTTTCTCTTCTTCTTCCCCATCTGTGTAGTTTCGACCAGGAACCTATAGCCGTGAGCAATTTATATTTTTACAATAATACATAAAATAGATAGAGAGTCCATTCATGTATTTCAATATCTAGATATTGAAATTTGAGACTAGGGAGGAATAAATGGACTAATCCGTATAACTCATTTATTAAAAATGATTGGAGAGGGAATGAAGAGATGATAATAGAGGTTCAATTTTTTATAGCTTTTGTTCTTGCTTTTGCAAAAAATAATTTAGCTATAAAATTAGTTAAAGCATTGTACAATTGATTCTTCCATTTTTTTTACCTGCCTAGCCAATGGCCAGGTAGGCCAGAAAAAAGGAAAAAGTTTTTGGAACGAAATGAAAAATACAATTTGCTAGATTCATTTTTTTCTAACTGAATAATTGCAATATTTGTTATATTGTAGATACAATTTGTACATGCTATGGTATACACCTTTACTCCACCATTAATTTTGTTAAACAAGAACTTTTCCATCTTGGAGAGATGGTTGAGAAGACCAAAGAGGCGGATTGCTAATCCATAGTATGGATTATCCGTGGTACGGATTATCCATGGTACGGATTATTCATAGTACGGATTATCCGTAGTATAGATTATTTGTAGTACGGATTATCCGTAGTACGTATTATCCGTAGTACGGATTATCCGTAGTACGGATTATCCGTAGTCCGGATTATCCATAGTACGGATAATATCTTTGGTAAAAGACCAAAAAATACTATCGTTGTCCTAGATTTTGCAGAGCCAGAAGATGTCATGATCATCAATACTAGGAACAAATCCTATGCTCCCAAGAGAAAATTTGATCCTCCCTGCAATTCTTCTAGCCCGATATCATCCTCACCCGCTTCTACTGTGAAGGTTCCTAAGGTTCTTGATAGTCGAGGAACAACTTCCCCTCCCTCTTCTTCCAAGTACAATATCTTGAATCAATTGGCCAACATCAAAGCAGATGCAACCCTTCTGGACATGGTTTTCATCCCTGAACAACAGATGCATCTAAAACAATTCATGAAAGGAAAATATTTCATTGTAGCCAATCTTTCTGAAGTGGTAAATGAAGAGGATTCCTTTGTAAATAAAGTAGGTGTACATAACTTTAGATACCCTATAAAAAATCCTCCTTTTTATATTTCTGTAAATATTATGGATAAGATTTCCCATTGTTGCCTCATTGATGGTGGTTTAGGCCCAAGTGTAATGACGAAGATTATTATGGAAGAGCTAGGCTTGTCTTGTACAAATTAAAATTCCAAAAGCATTCTCTCCTATAATAGTCTACAAAAAACCACCATAGGAGAGATTAAATATGTGACCTTAGTTTTCTGCGCACACCCTGAAATAAGGACAACCCTTAGTATTCATGTAATCAATACACCTTTAAGAAATTACTCAATTATCTTGGGAAGAGATTGACAAGCCTTAACAAGTGGATACCTCTCACTCGACGGGACACATTTATCTATGCCTCGAAATGGTAAGAACATTATAGTCCTTAGAGAGGGAAGAATTTCACCCTACATAGAGAGTGTTCCACAACCTAATGTAAACTATATCAAAGAAGACCTAGGAGTGTATTCCATCTTTTTTGAGGAGCATAAAATTCCCATGGAACAAATTGATTTAGATGATGGTATGTGGCACATGCACTTTGATGTTTCATGCTCTAATGAAGGTAATGGAGCTGGCATTATCTTGATTTCTTCTGTAGGGAAAATCCATAACATTTCTTACAGGTTGGAGTTCTCTTGAACTAACAATGTCACTGAATTCAAAGCTTTATTATTAGGCATTGAGAACGCCTATAACCTTGGTTGTGGTCACCTTTCAGTTTTTGGGGATTCTAAGCTTGTTGTGAATCTTGTACGTAAAATTTATTCTCCTAGCAAAAAGCTAATAAAACGATACACCCAAACTATTTGGGCACTTAACTCGAACCTGTTATATTTCAATATCACTCATGTTAAGAGGGAGTTGAATTCAATGGTTGATCTGTTAGTTGTCTTTGCATCTTCTCCTAATCAACAACCTTTTCCTCACAGGCCTGATTGTTCTTTTCAATCTTTATATCGTCCACATATCCCTGACAATGTAGAATCTTGGCAGGCCCTCCCTAATGATGAGAGAATTTTTGTTTTCATTCAAGATTAACCTCTTAAGCCCAAGGAAATTATATCCATAGAAGACAACAAGATTCCTAAGGGCCTGACTCCTCTTGAGAGTTTGTTTCCATCGGGTGATGTAGGAAATAAAGAGAAACATAGAAAAGAGGAGTCAAGAAGGCAGGGGGTTGAAACCATCTCCTTGAATATTGGGGCACTCAGATATTCAAGGAATGTTAAAATAAGTACCCAATGTTCTGATAAATAAGAAATGAAGTTTGCCAAGCTACTTGGTGAATTTCAAGATGTTTTTTTTTGGTATTATAAGGATCTTGTTGGTTTTGATCTTGGTCTTATACAACATGCTATCCTCATCAACTAAGGCATGAAACCAGCTAAGAAAAAACAAAGACCTATTAACTCTACGTTTAAAGAAACTTTTCAAAGGGAGTTGGAAAATTTCTTAAGGGATGGGGTTATTTTTCCAGTCTACTCTGAATGGGTTTCCAATTGGGTACCTATTTTGAAGACCATTGATCATATTAGAACCTACATTAGTTTTTTCACTTTCACTCAAGCTATTATGAGAAATCATTTTCCTCCCCTAAATATGGAAATGATTCTGCAACAGGTTGTAAGGTCACATATGAGGCCCTTAATTGACAAAATTTTGGGTTACAGTAAAATCAAGGGAAAAGGGGTAGATGTTCACAAAACCACGCTTATCACCAATTGGGGTACCATGACTTATAAATGCCTATATTTTGGCTTACCTAATGCAAGTACCTCTTTTAAAAGACCTATACACACAACTCTTGATGAATTGATCAGTATCCATATCTACCTTGATGATCTAATCATATATGTTAAGGGGTTGATAATTACCTCAGAGTTCCAAGTGTTATTTCTGGTTCCTTTAAAAATTGCTTTAGTCCTTGACACTAAATCTTACATTCTAAAATATTTATAGGAGAAATTTTTTTCCTACAACAGTAATAGTTCTCACTTGAAGCATTACGAGGGACCAACGTGAAAAGTTCTAATGTTGTTTGGGTTTTCTGTATACTAGTAAACTAGCTCTACTTTCAATTTTGCACTATTTTCTTTTCTTCTTTACAGTAGTTTGACTTATGATTTTTGTTTTAAAATTTTCCTACTGCTTTTACGTTTCTATCATTTATTGTTGGTGCTTTAATCTTGCAATTTTAATTCTGTCATAATTTTGTTTCCTACCATCTTTAGTTAATTTGGTCAAAATAAGATGTTGGATTAGTTCTTCCATAGTGACACTCCTGCAAAGCATTGTTAGTCAATAACAATCAAGATTACACAATTGTTACGATGTTTCCCTTGAAGGAACCCTTGAATTTGTTATCTACTTCCACTGTTGTCTAGAAAAGTTGTTTTTTTTTTGTTATCCCCCACTTTTTATTTCCTTTTCTTCATCCATTTGATAATTTAAGAGAGAAATTCCATAAAATTTTCCCCTGAAGTTAAGATTCGATCTCGGTTGGACGATTATGCACACAGTGGTAAAACCCCTCATACTTAACACTTTTCATGAGTTATTCCCGAATTACCGGTCATGTTTCCATTAAATCCGCTCACTTCCCCCTGTTGCATAATCTTCCTAGTTATATCTTCTTGACATGTTGTTCTTGGTCTGTGAAAACATGAGTTCTGAGTTCTAAATCTGTTGAAAACAAATTTCCCTTTGGAGTTGCCAATTTGTTGACGATTAAAATCACAATGAGATTTTTGCCCGCAAAGTATTGCTAAAGACGATTATTATAAGCTAACAAGATATATGATACTAATAGGCGGGACCCCCTTGTAGACTGGGAGATCAGATCTAGTTCTTATTTCATGTTTATGCTGATGTTTGACACTGCTTACATGGTTCTATATGATTGATGAAATCTTGGTTTTATTGGCAATGGATAAGGCCTATTATATGTTGGTTCTGATTGTGACAAATGAATGATGGATAAGGCATGTTGTGTGTTGTTTCGATTTCTTTAGGCTCTAATTTCATGTTACGGTGGCCTATGTTATCCATTTTTATCCTTTCTATCTATTCCTAGATTCATTACTGTGATACCTGCACAAGAGACATGTTAGTAACAACATATAAGAAGCAGTTGAAAATAAATAAAAGAAATATAAACAAAATGCAAAAGGAAGAGATTATACTATGATAATATGCTACTCTACATGCATTGAATTTAAAATATCATTGTTAGTCCTAGCTAACAAGTTAATGGCTATGCAATTTATTGAGTTATATGAAACATGATTTATATGTGTTATGGTATAGTTGGCAATGGTTAAATGTGATATGGGTAGCACGTTTGAGAAGTGAATCTAGGTGTTAAGTTCGATGCATAGATTTATTAAGGAGATTAATGGAAGGATGATTGGTGTGTACTAAGGAATTGAATGAGTGGGGTGGAGGCGACGTGAATTTATTGCACATCACTCATACTCCTTCCACTGTCTGTCACCGTAGCTTGGTAATTGTTTAATTGTGCTTTGTTGTGGTTAGGGTCCAAGTTTCAAGAAGAGGAAGAACCACTTGACCAAGATCACGTTTTTAAGGTTCTCTTGGTTACAGGTATGTCTTTTCTCTATCCATGAATCTGCTCTGTTTACGAAATAGATATTGGCTCGAGATATATGGTATGTTATTTCCTTAAGTCTGGAAACTGTGTAAATTTATGATATTTTTTGGGGATGAATGGTTGGTGTGTTTTCACTGCAATAAGGTTTGAGTCATAGGTTCATTTATTTTTTTGAGTATTAGTAGCCATGAAGGCTCTATGTCATCCTCATTGGTTTTGGTTGAAGGGTTTTTTTTATTCGGTCAAGATGGGTTGGTCATCTCCACAGTTTCGTTTCACCATACCTAGTCGTTCTCTGTTATGGGGTTTACTAGGTTTGAAACAATTTTGTCACAGTGTATCGTTTCACTTGGGTCTGGTTTCGTTCATGTTGTTGATGTTTGCGCAGTAGGTTACGACCTTCCTAAGGTTGATTGCTACTTCTTGTCTCTATTTTATATCATCATCCTGGGGTTGATTGGGAAAACCATGAGGGTTATACCCTGTGTGTTCTAAGTGTTGTTACATGAATGAAGTGAAGCCTTGTTCCTCTATTCATATTCTCTCCTGTCATGAGAGTTGTCATCCTGTCTGTGAGTTAGTGGTGGATACCCTATGTGTGCATTGTTGGTCTCAGAAGTTCTCACCCGATGGTGGGGGTCGACTCTAGTCTTCATGTGTTTGTCCACAGGGCGAATCCTTGATTACTCAAATCCCTATTTTGATAAAAGGAACTTGTTATGTCTTATTGTATACATGGTTGATGGTTATGAGTTAGTGGTGCATATTTGATGGTGCTCTATTGTTGGTTTGTCTATGCTTATTATCCTTACAGTGGTTGTGGTTATTGGTGTTTAGTCACTGCAATTGGTTATTATAACAGTTTAATTGATAAGCTCGACATTGTTAATTGGGTGATTGGAGAAATGGTATCGAATACACAATCATTGTCTTTTACATGGTGACTATTGAATCGTTAACCCAACATTAGTTTTAATTGATTAAGTCACAACAATGTTTTTCGCGTGTGATGCGTAGGTATGTGTAGCCTTCCTACAACATGTTATGTTGAGTTGATGATTGCTATGATTGTGTGTTTTAAATTTCCAATGGGATTATTGAAATCATGGTAATTATGGCATAGCCATCCACTGTATATGTTATGGATATTATTGATTGTGCCATCATAGAAGTTCACGGTTTTTTTTTTAAACAATATGATTTTGTTGCAATTTGATCACTCTGTGAGATGAAATCATGTTTACTGTTTATACCTCGTTATATTGATTGATAGCCCAACATTGTGGATGTTTATATTCAGAGTAGTTGGACCTATACAGTCACAAAAATACTCTGTGTTTTGGTGAAAGGTCTATGTGTTTAAATGACAAGTCAAGATATTTGCAATTAAAATATGGATGGTTGTATTTGGTTGTTAGTTATATGTGTTGGTGAATATCATTCATTATAGAAGGGATAGACACATGTTATGCGGAAGTATAACCTCATTACAATTTAATTATTAAATTAATTAAAGGACAGAATCAAGCATGACTTTTGAGTCTGTATTTGATGATTGAAATAATTCATGAGCAATGGATGATGAGTTTACGTTGAACATAGTGGAAATAAGTGTTTGTGTATCCATTTGGGAATTGTTTTAAAATATTAAATGGAGAATGAGAAGAAACATAACTCTTCTAAAGGTTGTTGTGTAATGCATGTTGTCTTGTTTGGTGACGTTGTGTTGAAAATATGATTATAAACAGTGAACAAGTCAATGCATGGAATTAATTGAATTATGCGCAATAGTTTTCATTTGATCACAATGATTATTTGGTTGGTGTTATTTCCTTTTAAAGAATGGTTTTATGGATTAATTAATTAATTTTATGAACAATATCTTCTCTCTTTCCCTACCATTATTTCGCTTTTCGCTAATTACAACCCCATCGCCTTCCCACATTCATTTTTCACTCCCTGTTCTAAAATTTAATTACAGTCAAGAAGAATTATGTATTGAAGTAGTTTGTAATCGCATTTTCTTGGTTGGATCACAATGATATTTTCTTTGGTTGCATTATAGTTGATTGTTTGTTGTATTTGAGCAGTAACCATGTTTCTTTTCCCCCTCATTTTATCATGTTTCTCTAAAAAAAAAAACCTTGCATATCCTAGGACCTTTATTTTCACCCCCTACTCATTGACAACAATTAAACAATTTATATGGATTGGATTTCATGAGTCTGATATATTGTTGAGGCAAAGCCTATTTCATATTTTGAAGGAGTTTTCATGTATGGCTGTAAAGGAACTATCTTCTAATAAATCATGCATGCATGAATGATGTTTTTCAGCCGAGGTAGCCATGGAAGAGACAACCGAGGGAGAGGTAATTGGAACAGAGGCCCAAGAAGGCCAAAATTATCCATACACTTTGACGCTGACTCACAAGAGTTAGGAAAGTTGTTTCAAGCCAGAGTTTTCAATTGTATTGGGCAAGGAGTGGTCCTACCTAGGCCTAAAAGGCCTCCCTTCCAAGGTCCACAAGCCTCTAGTATTCTCGTACCCCCTCATGTCTCATTGCAACCCGAGGTTACCAAAAACGATCGATGGCAAGAGATTGTCCACCCAAAAGTCTCCCAACATCGTGGCTGTCCCAATTTGTCCTTGCATGCTCCTGCACCTATTAACTAGATTGTCCAAGAAACTCCTACCCACTCACCAGTGCAATCCCCCCATGCTAGAAAAATATTGAAAACCGAGGCCCACCATGCCCCAGACAAAGGAAAAGCCACTGATGCCCCTTCCTCACCCTCCAATGGATCTGATAAATCTATGTCTTTCTGGATGTATTTGAGGGATGATTGTTCTCATGTGATCAACAAAATTAGGCCTAAAGGCTCAGCGCAGCCAAAGGCAAATTCAAAAAAATCGAAGGGCGACAACAACATTCAAGGAAAGATTGTGTCTTAGAGTGGAAATATGGTTTTTGAGTTTTTATTTTATTTATTGTGTATGACAGTTGACTTCAGAAGTTTTCGACAACATGTATTCTTTGTATATATGAGTAATATATTTTTTTGAAAATAATTTCAAATATCAATGAAATAAATTCTCAAATGTTAATGTCATGGTGGGAGTCACAAGGAGGGGTGTTTTTCTTAATTAACTAGTTATGTTATGATTGTTAAGAGATAAAGAGACTCACAAGGGGTCCCACCTACTAGTTATTATTTATTTAAAACCCTTATTATGATTTATTACTTTTCCCCCTAACTAAAAAGTTGGTTGATTTTTTAGTTAACTTAACTAATGAGGTAGTTCAACTACTTCAACCAATTCTAATTTGCTTAAAGGAAAAAGGAAAGGGAGTAACAAGAGGGGGATAGAAGGAGAATCATACTAAGGTTTGATCTTTGAGTTTATGTTGAGATAGTTAAATTTTCAATCATTCCTTAATTTATCACAAGCCTAATTCTTTTTTATGATAGTTGGGTCTTATTGTATACAACAAGATTCGGGGCTAAATTACATCATTCAGACACTTGTTTTTCAGAGGTTTTGATCTATCTTTGATAGTCTGTGTAGACTTGTCTGTTTGTGAATTAGTTTTCATGACTAAAAAAGGCTATTGTGCAAATTCAAGTGGGCAACAATCTGTGGCAAGATGATCCAACTTTTAGAGTTCATTTTTTGGTTTTCTGTTAGAGGTCCTTTTGTATGTTCCATCAAGGATGTCTAAGTTCGACTTTGGTCCAAAACTTCTTTACAGAATTTTATAAAGAGAATGACTCTTTGGTGAATTGGAATGAAATAAAGGATTTCTTTATGTCTCATCTGTCTTGATTGTCATCTTGGTGTCTTTGCTTCTGTCTCTACATTTATTTCAACAATTGTTATATTCATAAAATCATATAAATAATGAATTTTCCAACAAGATTTTATTTATAAAAAGACTAGTCTAAGCACTTGTAATCAATACTTGTGAGTTAGGATATTAATTTTGATGGCTATAAAAAGAGGGTGACATTCCTATCTATTTTTCTTTAGCCAAGAAGAATCTAAAAATGCTTGAGTAAGATCATTCATATATTTTCCTGGACAGTGTGATAGAAGGGAAATTGGCTTCTATGGTAGTGGGATTGGTTTCCTTTGCTAGCTCAGTAGGGTGACTGGTTTTTGTTGGTTCAACAAGAGGATTTCCCTCTATGACAGTAGAGTGGGTGCCTTCTATTGGTTCAATAAGAGGAGTTCCTTTTTCTATTGTGGTAGGTTGGGTTTCCACTACTGGTTTAATGAGTTGGATGGCTTCTAGGAAAAAAGTGTGAATGTCCATTGCTAGTGTAGTAGAGTGACTCTCATCAATGGATTATGGTGCTTGGGAAAGGTGGTCTATCCCATCCAACTACCTCCCTTTAATAAGCTCATCCCTTAGTAATTTCGAAGAGGTATGAAGCCTCCCATTTTTCTTCTCAAGTATCCACTTCTTTCGTAAAAGTGATGAATATGAAGGTGCAATAAAATGGGTTCTTACTCATTTAGCTTGCATGATTTTTGTTGGATCTACGTTAATAGAGGCCTTGTCTGCTTTTGGAGTTGCAACATCTTCATCATCGGTGTAGGCCTATAGAATTGTAGTAAGTCCCTCTCCTAGGGTTTTCCTTGCTCGTTCTTATGTAACAAGGTTGGGTGCCCCTATTTCTTGATCAGGTTAATTCCTAGAAAAATATTATCTATACCCCATCATGTGTTGTGCCTCAATTGTTTCTTCAACTTGTTTGGCCCCTGTTGGTTCTTATGTAATAGTAGAGGTTATCATTTTTTGGGTGGAGACACTCTTTCTTTCTCTTTTATTCTTCCCATTCATTGGATATGATACCCTCTTTCTTGTCCCCAACAATATTTTGGTCATAGTATTTCTTCCAGTGACCTCTATGTCATTTTCATGGATGCCTTCTTCTTGCAAAGGAATCTTGAAAAAACCCTCGAGGGTTTCTTCCTCAATGGATGCAAATTTTGAGAGTTGCATATTTTTTTTCTTTCATAGCTACATATGTTACAAAATATATAGATGTATTATCTATGGCCCATATATTTGAAGTGGTCTCAAGTTTTAGAGTTGCAGTGTCCTCATCTTCTATATTTGTAGTGCCATTGTCCCATGGAGGCATTGCAGTGGCTTATTCTCTTTTAGGTGGCATTATGGTGTTGTCTGGTTCTCTACCACCTCATTCCATGTACTACCCTCCCTTTGTATAGAATTTTACCAACAATTTTATTATCCCATGGTGTGATAGGGTTTCTCAAGGAAAAACAAATTTGTGTGCCTACTTGGCCATGTTTTTAAGCATTCTCCAAAGGAATAACAACATCCTGACTATCATGTCATGTTGCAAGCAATCCAATAAACAAATGTGATGTAATCATATGACCCCATAATGGTCCTCAAAGGTAATGTATCATTGCATGATGATGGAAACATCTTGTCATGGGATCAACAATGAAGTCTTGTCGAACCCTATGTCTTTCTTGACCAAGGCTTCCCCTAGTTTGAGGAACTGCTCGAGAATTTTTGGCTTGGGCCTCTAATGAAAATAACATCATTCACCAATCTAGGGAATCCCTATTACATCCTTTTTTACATGCACAACTACCTCTACTATGTTTTTGTTTATTTCCCTAAAATCGATGGTGAATTCTAGTGCCACATCATCGTCATACCCTCACAAAATGTTTAGGTATTTCAGCCAACCTCCCTACTAGAAAATTTACCCAATGTTCTCATAATCCTCCAACAACTGGTTCTATGTGGGCTCTCGATGATTTAGTGAGCCTCCCATTTTCCTTCTCATAGTTAAAACAATCGTGGTTGCAACTCAGTATGAATGGTTTGTAGGGTGGAAAGTTTGAATTATGAATGAGAATGACGGTGGGAAGGGCTAATTATGTTACGGTTTGGGTAATTATGAGTATGTGACAATGTTTTACTGATGTTGTTAGGTCACAATTATGCCAATTCATTTCTTAGACATTACAAAATTCAAGAGACATAGCTTCTAAATTTATCGTTCCTTGTTGTGATTGTGCATATATTTGTCGAGTTATCGTGTCGGTGATCGAGAGTTGTAGTAGTTGATAGAGTGTCATGATAAATTATTCTGAGTGGAAATAACATCCTGAGTTGTGGAAGTGCATAGAGTTACAACAACGAGCAGAGTTGCAACATTGTTTGAAATTGCAGTTGTGGTAGAGTTATAGTAATGCTCAAGAGTAGAAACAACATGTGGGTTAGGATTGTGACTTGGCATGGTATCTCAATAGGAGTCATCAAATTGGTTTTGTTACTTTATTAGTGAAGTTACAACATTGATATGCATATTTGGAGTGAAGGGAGTTGAAACGACAAGAGTCACAACAACAAAAGTCATGGCAACAAGAGTTGCAATAATAATATTTGCAACAACATGAATTACAACAACATGAGTCAAAGCAACTCGGATTGCAACAACAACTTTTGAAATATATATGAGTTGCAACAATATTAGTTTCAAAAATAAGAGTCACAACACCTGGAATTGCATCATTTCCAGCAACAACATTTTTCTCCCCTGCATATCCTAGAAAAAATGTGTTTTATTACAATAAATAAGACGTAAAAAAATACTTGATAAAAAGTATCCTAACATAACCATAATGAAATTGTGAAGTTCCCTTCTTTTCTTTCCCTTGTTTTTATTTTTCTTAGCATGTCATGCGCTAGTGTAAGTTGATTTTCACAAAACATGCCCCACCAGGCATGCCCCTAAGGGTTTTCATACATGGATGTATTATATATATATATATATATATATATATATATATATATATATAGGGATGAATCATTCAACATGGGTTCCCCCCTATTAACAATCTCTAGATCATTTTTGGCCATCCACTAATGATCATATTCAGGAAGACTTCCTTGAATAAAGCTTTATGATATAATCGAAGCTTCTGTTCCATCAACAATTTCTCTCATCGTTAATGGTGTAAATTTTGATGGTTGGATTGTCATATACAGTGTCGATCTTGTAATGCCCGAGCCATCGAGTGTGAAACTTTCCTCTGAATTTGTTGAAACTAGAGTCAAATAACAAGGCCTGGTCTCCAAATTTGAATTTTGTATTCTTAATGATCTTGTCATGCCACCTAGCTCTCAGATGTTCTATTACTATTGTGTAGTGGAAGGAATCCTATAAAACTTCGTCTATATTGTTGATCTAGAGGAGTCTCTATTTCTGATCTTTAGTTAAGTATATTCCAAGTTGTACACTTTTTCTAAGTGTTTGGATCTTTGCTTCAATCAATAACATTACTCTCTTTCCATATACCAATTCATATGGGGTGAAACTAGTGGTAGTCCTCCATGTCATATAGTAGGCCCATAGAGCTTAAGGTAGACTTTTGGCCCAATCCATGAGGCGTATTGTGACAATATTGGTAATAATGGCCTCAAGAATTTTGTTTGTCCATTCTACGTGTTCATTGGCCTGTGAGTGATATGGTGTGGTAACCTTGTGTTTGATATTGTATTTTTCCATCAAGTATCTAATGAGTCTTGAAGTGAATTGAGTTCCCCCATCAGTAACTATTTCTTGATGTATCCTGAAAATAGTGAAGATTTATTTGTGAAGAAATCCCACTACTTCTTGTTCTATCACGAATGGGAGTTCCATTTGGATTACTGAGAGGGGGGGTGAATTAGTAATAGAGAAATTTAATCCTTTTTAACCATATAATCCAACTGTTATATCAATGTAGCATTATCATCCAATAAATTCAGAGTAAATAACCAATGAACAAATGAGCAATCATACACATACATAGTACACCAGTGTTTTACATGGAAACCCAAAGCGGGAGAAAACCACAGAATGCTTTTTCTTATATGTCTTGAAGAATTACATTCATTGGAAGCACAAACTTCCTTTGTTTTCTAGATGCAACTATAAGGAGGCTCCAACCCCCTTGTTTCTTAGGCTACAACCCGAGGGAAGCTCCAACTCCCCTATTCTTTGGCTACAACCAGAAGGAGGCTACAACCCGCTATGTTATCCGGATACAACCACCTTTCCTTGCCCCATCCAATCACCCTGAAGTAGAAGTAAATGATGGAACCATTTTCACACTATCACTATGACATATATCATTGTAAACTTGTACTAATAAACTTGAACCATGCATCAACCTGTACCTCAACCTGTAATCAAGTTGTACCATAAACAAGTACATCAACCATGCACTAACCTATACCAAACAACCTGTAATCAATTTGTACCATAAAAAGTGCATCCAACCATGTACCAAGTATGTAACAATCATGTGTCAACTAATCATAAACTATGACTCATCAAAATGTACAAACAATATCAACTATACACCTCATGTATGTGCCAACACATCAACTACTTGTCTCAACCATGTACCCAACATGTACCTTAACCAAAATCCCTCATCAATTTCATCATCCAAATATGATTTGCAACTCTGTAATAGACTTGGTTTATATGATCACATACCTAGAAACCTTCCTTAACTTTCACAACAAGAGACTAGCATTTTAATCAACCTTTTCTTTAGTCTCACATGACTAGTTTGGTATTAGTCAACAACCATAACTTGAAATAATCATAACTATGTACCTGCAATGAATAAATATATGAAAATAGTACACAATTTTCTTCATTTTTTTTTATGCAATTCCTCCAGGTGTCACTACTTGGAACCTCTCAGAAAATGAGTTATAGGAAAAATGGCATACCTTGTTGAATTTTGTCTTATTCTATAGAGTGACCTTGTAGAGCATGCCTTGCATGAAATATTTTCTGAATGGATATGAAACAGTTACTCAACACACTATAGACTGTACTCTAACTAACACATTTGGTCTTACTTAAATTGGATATGTTACAAATATGTTATGATGTTTTTACCCGAAACACATGTTTTAGACTAGTTTCAAGACTTGCACAAACCTTATTTTCCACGGAGTGTAAATCCAAAAATACAACGACCCACAACCTGAAATTTTTACCAGATATACTTGGATATATTTAATCATTGGACTATCAATTTCACGATCTGACGCATTCTAGAATTTTTTTATTGTGAAAATGGTGAGATGACCTATAAATTACATACCTTAGAAAGCATCATCAAATGAATTTATCCTCCCTTGAATTCCGGCCTTCTTTTCTTCACCTTCCCTCTGAAATTAGGCTTATATATATTTTGGTTACCTCATTCACCTATATATATTCAATATGCTCAAGTGTGATACGAAATGAGAGAGCCTTACCTCTTATTTATAATCTCCAAATATCTTCCTTAGAAACATCTTCTAAGTCACTTAACCCTTTTCTAGGTCACTTAACCCATTTCTAGGTCACTTAACCTATTTCCCTCATTTTTATGGTTAACCACTTTCCATAATTAGAAATTTCTCCATTAATTTATTATTTAAATATTCCTCCTTGACTTTTTCCCTCTCACTTTATCATTTAAATAATCTTCTTTGATTTTGTCACTTCACTTTATTATTTAAATAATCACTATTGACTTTGTCACTTTACTTTATTATTTAAATAATAATTTATTATTTGCAAGCTCTTTGACTTCTTTGACCTTTTGGGGCTTCAAACCAATATATGAGGGTCCTCCAACTTCATAAGGCCATAAATCTCAAAACGTGAAGAGTTATGTGACGTTCCACATACCACCAGAAATGACATGACATGTATTATCCATATAGAATAGTATTACTGTCAAATATATTA
Organism: Picea glauca; assembly: GCA_000966675.3. Taxonomy (NCBI): domain Eukaryota; kingdom Viridiplantae; phylum Streptophyta; class Pinopsida; order Pinales; family Pinaceae; genus Picea; species Picea glauca. The sequence goes on along the minus strand of JZKD02S1779439.1, from coordinate 240,004 downwards.
AAACTCATACCAGTATACATGAAACAACCTTGGGTCCATTACCCAAACCTTTGTGCTACCATAATTTTCTACCAGACTTTCTTCAAGGGTTGGCATCATTGACAACCAACCTTAATCAACAATCTCCCCCTTTGGCATTGATGGAAACACTCTGATGCAATACTAAAATCATTTCATGCAATAATGAATTCATATCACTCAATCTCCCCCTGGAACCATGCCTCTATCATCTGCATCTCTCTGACCATCACTCCCCTTGGAATCATGCCTCTATCCTAGCATCTGATAAATCTCTCCCCTTTTGTAATCAATGGAAAAGGTATATTTACATCTGGGGATTCTCCCCCTAACTAAACTGTCCTCTTTATGGTGCCTACTCGTGTACATCTAAGACATATAAGATAAGATTTCAAAATCATTCATTTTGGAGTAGAAATGACTCTGAATATCTAGCGATGATACTCAAAGGCTTCCCGTGGAAGTGGTTTTGTAAATATGTATGCCACTTGTTCTTTTGTGCCCGCATACTCAAGTATGATGTTCTTTTCTGCAACATGTTCCCATAGAAAGTGATACTTGATTGGAATGTGCTTCAACTTGGACTGCATCACCGGGTTCTTTGAGATACTGATGGAACTTGCATTATCACAATAGATTGGAATGGGTTCATCATACTCAACCTGTATATCTGTCAGATTTTGTTTCATCCAAAGAACGTGTGTATATGATGTTGTTGATGCAATATACTCTACCTCGACTGTAGATAGAGATACTGATGATTGTTTCTTTCATATCCATGATACTAAACATTCACCCAAGAAGAACATTGATCCACTGGTGCTTCATCGGTCATCAATACAACCTACCCAATCTGCATCTCTGTAGGAAATAAGAGATAGATCCTTTCCTTTTGGATACCATAATCCAAACTCTTATGTTCCTTTGATATATCTGAAAATCCTCTTCACTACTAACACATGTGATTCCTTTGGTGTTGCTTGAAATCGTGCCACCTGTCTAATTGTCTACATTACATATGGTCTGGATGTTGTCACATATAGTAGGCTACCAATCATTGACCTCTATTTCCTTTGATATTTATACTTTGAATCATCATGTTTGCTTAACTTGCAACTGGTTTGCATGGGAGTGATAACTAGTTTGCAATCTTCCATTCCGAACCTCTTTAGAATTTCTCTGATATACATGGTTTGAGAAATAAAAATTTCCTTGTTGCTTTGACATATCGAAAGTCCCAGAAAGAAGGATAGTTCTCCAAGTAATGAAATTTCAAATTCATTCTGCATATCCTTTGCAAATTTTAGGCTTAACCTATCATCATCACTACCAAAATAATATCATCAACATAAACTTCAATTAATAAAATACTATCTTGACTTACCTTGATGTAGAGGTTGTTGTCTACACTTCCTTTTTTGAACCCTACCTATTGTAGATATTTATCCAGTCTAGAGTACCATGCTCTAGGAGCTTATTTTAGACCATACAAGGCCTTCTTTAATTTACACACATAATTTTCATTCTCCTACAATTGAAATCCTTATGGTTGTTCAATGTGGTATACCTAGGGAGGTAATATGGGGTACTTAGGGAGGTACCCAATGGGAATGTAGTTATGTGTTATTAGTGGAAGTCATTTAATATATGGGAATGTGGTCATTCAATGT
>JZKD02S1779439.1:223066-234970 GCA_000966675.3 Picea glauca | reverse complement strand
TTTTTAAAGTTGTGGTACAAGAAAAAGAAAATCACATTGCAGGATGTGTCTCTTAGTAAGAAAGATGGACCCATGGAGGCTATCACAGAAGTTATTGTCTCGTCTGAAGTTGAATTAGAGGCAGAGTCTACAAAAGGAGATGAAGCAAAACTACAAGAAGGACATAATCAGGAAGCTAAGGAGGTCATTGACTCAAAGTCACAAAGTGTTGCGGATTTAAAGAAAAAAGAACAAATTCCTACAGTTGTTGTATATCGCCATCCACATCATATAGAGATGCAAAAGTCATCAAGGCAAGGGCATGTGCATGAACACTTTTATGCACCAGCAGGGCACCAGACAGGAAAGATGCAGATAAAGACAGGGCAACCACGACATGATGCAGAGCAAGATAAGGGTGCAAAGGTAGCAGATAGACATCATGTTCGACTTCCATTGGGATGGATGGATGGTCATACTTGGTACCAGCTGGCTACATTGCTTAGCCGGTCATATTGTATGGTTTCTTCTAATGTTTCGAGGATGAAACATATGAAGGGGGATGGAATGTGGTATACCTAGGGAGGTAATATGGGGTACCTAAGGAGGTACCCAATGGGAATGTAGTTATGTGTTATTAGTGGAAGTCATTTAATATATGGGAATGTGGTCATTCAATGTAAGGTGGACTAGGTCCACCATATTAATAAAGACCCACTATGGTAGTTGGATGTAATAAATTTGAGAAGGCTCTCTAGAAGGTTCATAGGAGATAGGGAGAGCTATATAAAGAAGTCTAAGCAATGTAATGAAACACAGTGAAGAATATTGTGATTGGACAAGCAAGGATTGCTTGAGGAGTTTTATCCTTCCATAAGGATTAATATATGGTGTTACCCTACCTCAAGGGTTTTCTCTATTTTTTGTGTTCATGTTATGGTGAATGATTTATGGTTTATTCTTGGTTATTTCTGAAGTATATTTTTAGATCTGGTATAGGTACCTAACATTCAATGTAGACTTCTTCTTCAAGGTCCCCATTGAGAAATGTTGATTTTACGTCCATGTGATACACTTTAATATTTTTGGAGCATGCATAAGCTAAAATCAATCGGATTGCTTCCATTCTGGAAACTGGGGAAAATGTCTCTTCAAAGTCGATTCCTTCAACCTATGCATATACTTTACATACGAATCTAGATTTGTTCCTTGCAACCTATCCATATTCATTCAATTTAATCCTATATACCCACTTTGTGCCGATCACATTCTTATCCTTTGGTCTTGGAACCAATTCCCAAGTGTCATTTTTCTCTATTTGATCTAATTCTTCATCCATGGCCTTGTTCCAAAATTCATCCTTGTTGGCCTCTTCAAAGTAGGTTGGTTCAATCGTAGATGTGAGTGCTAGGTGCGTTTGTTCTGGTGAATAGATCCTTCTTCTAGTCTCAACTCTTGCGTCTTTGTTTTCGATAATCTTATTTGAAGGAAGATTCTTCTATCCTTGTCTACTAGTTGTTTTCAAAGTTACTTGTTGAACTTTCTCTTTTGTTTATGTCGGATCCTCTTCATCTTCCCCTTATTTTTCATGTTTTGTTTATTCTTCGTAAAGTTGTTCCATTGATTCATTTTATTCTTTCTTTAATTATTGTCTACCTATTTCATCAATTGTTACGTTGATGCTTTCCACCACTTTGTTCAATCTCAAGTTGTAACACTTGTATGTTTTTCTTGTACTTGAGTAACCAACAAGTACTCCTTTGTCCACACGAGAGTCAAACCTTCCCATTCTGCCATCTTCTCTTTTGATGTAGCATTTGCTTCCAAAAAATATGAAGTGCTTTACATTTGTTGGTCTTCCTTTCCATAGCTCGTAAGGGGTTTTGTTAGTGTTGTTTCTGAGCATTACTCTATTTTGAATGTGAAATATTGTATGCACTGCCTATGTCCAAAACATATCTGTCAGTTTTGAATCCATTATCATTGTTTGAGCCATTTCCTGTACTGTCCTGTTCTTTCTTTCAACAACTTCATTCTGTTGAGGTGTCCTAGCAATGGAGAATTGCCTTTTTATTCCATCATTGTTGCAATAGTCCATAAATTCCTTTGAAGTGAACTCTCCTCCATTATCAGATCTCAAGCATTTTATTTTTGAATATATTTCATTTTCAACCATGTCCTTATAGATCTTGAAGTTTTCAAAATCTTTTGACTTATTCTTGAGAAAGCAAACCATGGTCATCCTTGTATAATAATCAAATAATAACATGAAGTATTTCTCACCTTTTAATCCCTTTGTTGTAGTTGGTACAACTAGATCAATATACATAATTTCTAGTGGTCTTGTCGTTGAATATTCCTTTGATTTGAACTTGGTCTTTGTTTGTTTTCCTTGTTGACAATGCTTGCATAAAGTGTTGATTGGTTTCGTGATCTGGGGATTTTATCTGACTTCTTCTCTTTTCCTGACTTTGACAAGGTTATCAAAATGTATGTGACCCATTCTTTTGTGCCATAGCTAACTTTCATCTTTCTTTACTAGACAACACTTTTCATTTCCAATTTCACTTAACACATATATGTTGCTTGAAGTTCTCGTAGCTGTAGCAATCAATTTTCCTGAACCTTTTTTTCTTATCTCGCACTTTTGTAAAGAGAAAGTAACTTTATGACCTTGGTCACACATTTGACTCATACTTAGAATATTATGTTTCGTGTCTTCTACTAGTAGAACATTTTTTGCATTTGTATTCTTGTTCCCAATTCTGAATGTGCCTTTTCGAATGATTTTGGCTAAATCATCATTTTTTAAGGAGACTGATCCATCTCTTTCTTTTCGTAATGTAAGAAACCTATCTCTATCACCTATCATGTGTTTTGAACACACACTTTCAACATACCAACCACGTTTCTTCTGCTTAGGTTGTAGAGAGAGTGTGCATTCTTCATTGCTATGTTGATCCTCCTTTCTTATCCATGTCCTTTTCTGAGATTCTTGTCTATGAATGTTGTTATCCTGTTGTGGTTCTCTAGGAGCAATTGTCATTCTGCAATCTTTGGCCATGTGTCCAAAATTGTTACATTTGTAACATTCCATTTCAGTGCTCAAAGATTCAAACGTGTTGTAACTTCTCCTCTATGTTTCACTAGGCCTTCTTGGATAACCCCTTTCTGTATGAATTTCAAAGTTGTTTTTGTTCATGTTGTTAGCTATGCAATTTACAACTTTATTTCCAAAATTATTACATGCATAACATAAACCAAAAAATATAGTTTGATACCTAAAATTTGAAGATCTTCTGAAAGGAGGTACTCTTAAAAATTCTTCTTCTTCCTGAGGCCTATGTATCAGTTGTTGATTCTGAATTCTGAATCTTCTCATTGGAGGAGTGTCCCTATAATCTTCCTTGTAGATCTTCTTATCCCCTTTGATTGTTTCTACAAATATTTTTGGATATGTTTCTTGCTCTATTGGTTTGAAGCTTGATCCTTTTTATGTTTGATTGTATCCAAGTCCGGACTTGTCATGCTGAGATTTTTTACTTCTGATAATGTCATCCAAAAATTTTGAGTTGTTCTGTATATTTTTCTCTTGAAGATCCTTTCTTAATGTGACAATCTCTGCTTGCAAATTTACAATGATCTCGTCTTTTTCTTCTAGATGTTCTTTGAGTGCTTCTTCAATTCTTTTATCTTCTTCTATTTGAACCTTCAAATTTGTGATCATTTGTTCTAGTTCTTGAGTGTATTCTTTCTTGTTTTTTTTTTTTTTTCATCTAACAACTTTTATGGCACACATTAATTCCTCTCGGTAGTCAACTTCTACCTCTTCAATTTCTTCTTCGACTTCTTCATATTCTTCTTCGCCTTCTTCATATTCTTCTTTAGAGTCTTCTTTATTAGAGTCTTCTACTGCCATGAATAGAAATATTTTTGTCTCACTATCACTGACTTAATCTTCATATGATGATGAGATGTCTTCTTTGGTGCATAATCTTTTTCTTGAAAACTTTCTTTATGGTTCATTTTCCTTTATATGTTTGTTTTTCTTTTGAGTAACCTTCATCATTTCTCTTTTTCTGATAAGGACATTTGTTAGAAAAATGACCAATACCATCATAATTAAAACAAATTAAAGGAATCTTACCTCTATACCTACCGTCAGTTACCTTGTTTGGTCTTTTGACAAAGTTGGCCACTTCTTCATCATTTTTTGAGACGTCACTCTTGCTGCTATGTTCTTCTTTTTTACTTCCCTTTTTCTTTGAATTTTTGGATGCTTTGAAGGTTGTTTGTTTTATATCTGGATTTTCCTGTTCAGTTATCATTTCATATGTCGTGAATATTCCATGTAATTCATCCATGCTTATTGATTTTAGATCTTATCTTTCTTCTAGTGTCGATATCTTAGTGTCAAATCGCATATGAAGAGATCTTAGTACTTTTTGAACAATTATATATTCTTTTATTTCTTCTCCCAATCCCATGATTTCATTTACTATTTCATCAACTCGTAAAAAGTAAGATGCAATATTATTATCTTCCTTCATCTTAAGTTGTTCGAACTAACATCTGTAAGTTTGAAGCTTTGTATCTTTGACTTTTGAATCTCCTTCATAAATATTTTGAAGTTTGTCCCAAATCTCTTTAGCGGATTTACAATGTGCAACTTTGGTGAATACTGTTTCACTAAAACCATTCAGAAGTGCATTTTTGGTTTTGGAATTATTCTAACCGAGTTTCACTGCTTTGTCATTTGTTGGAGGAACTGATGGTGTTGTGTATCCATCTACAATTGATTGCCAAATTTAAAATCCCTGTTCCTGTATACATGTTTTCATCCTTATTCTACAAAATGCATACTTCTGTCCATTTAAATGTGGTATTCCATTTTTATACAAGTTGTTTCTCTCCATGATCTACCTTTCAGTGGTTAAGATGATTTATGAAGGAACCTGCTCTGATATCAATTGTTGGATTACTGAGAGGGGGGGTGAATCAGTAATAGAGAAATTTAATCCTTTTTAACCATATAATCCAAGTGTTATATAAATGTATCATTATCATCCAATAAATTCAGAGTAAACAAGTAATGAACAAATGAACAATCATACACATACACAATACACCAGTGTTTTACATGGAAACCCAAAGTGGGAGAAAACCACGGAATGATTTTTCTTATATGTCTTGAAGTATTACATTCATTAGAAGAACCAACTTCCTTTGTTTTCTAGGTACAACTGAAAAGAGGCTCCAACCCCCTTGTTTCTCAGGATACAACCTGAGGGAAGATCCAACTCCCCTATTCTTTGGCCACAACCAGAAGGATGCTACAACCCCCTATGTCCTCTGACTACAACTAGAAGGTGGCTACAACCACATGTCCTTTGCCCATCCAAACACCCTAAAGTATAAGTAGAATGATGGAACCATTGTCACACTATCACTATGAGATATACCGCTATAAAACTGTACCAATAAACATGAATCATGCATCAACTTGTACCTCAACCTGTACCATAAACAAGTACATCAACCATGAACCAACCTATACCAAACAACCTGTAATCAATCTGTACCATAAACAAGTGCATACAATCATCTGCCAACTATGACTCATCAAAATGTACCAACATCATCAACTATACACCTCATGTATGTGCCAACTCATCAACTACTTGTCTCAACCATGTACCCAGCATGTAATTTAACCAAAATCCCTCATCAATTTCATCATCCAAATATGATTTGTAACTATGTAACAGACCTGGTGTGTATGATCACATACCTGCAAACCTTCCTTAACTTTCACAACAAGAGACTAGCATTTTCATCAACCTTTTCTTTAGTCTCACATGACTAGTTTGGGATTATTCAACAAACCTAACTTGAAATAATCATAAATATGTACCTATAATGAAGAAAGATCCAAAAATAGTACACAATGTTCTTCATTTTTTTTTATGCAATTCCTTCAGGTGTCACTACTTGGAACCTCTCAGAAAAGGAGTTATAGAAAAAATGACATACCTTGCTGAATTTTGGCTTATTCTAGAGAGCGACCTTGTAGAGTGTGCCCTGCATGGAATATTTGTTGAATGGATCTGAAAATTTTACACAGAATACTAAATACTGTACTCTAACTAACACACTCTGTCTTACTTAATTTTGATGTGTTATGAAGAAGTTATGGATTTTTTACCCGAAACACCTGTTTTAGACTAGTTTCAGGACTAGCCACAAACCCTATTTTCCACGGAGTGTAACTCCAAAAATACAATGACCCACAAGATAAAATTTTACCACTGATGCTCGGATATGCTTCCTCAATGGCATATCAATTTCACAGTTTGAATCATTCTAGAAACAGAGTTGTTGTGAAACTGGTGATATGACCTGTAAATAACATACCTTAGAAAGCATCATCAAAAGAATTTATCCTCCCTTGAATTCCGACCTTTTTTTCTTTATCTTCCCTCTAAAATTCGGCTTAGATATCCTTTGGTTACCTCAGTCACCTATATATATTCAATATTCTCAAGTGTGATATGAAATGAGAGAGCCTTGCCTCTTATTTATACTCTCCAAATATCTTCCTTAGAAGCATCTTCTAGGTCACTTAACCCATTTCTAGGTCACTTAACCCATTTATAGTTCACTTAACCTATTTTCCTCATTTTTATGGTTAACCACTTTCCATAATTAGAAAGTTCTCCATTACTTTATCATTTACATATTCCTCCTTGACTTTGTCACCTCACTTTATTATTTAAATAATCTTCTTTCATTTTGTCACTTCACTTTATTATCTAAATAATACTTCTTGACTTTGTCCCTTTAATTTATCATTTAAATAATAATTTCTTCTTTGCAATCTCTTTGACTTCTTTGACATTTTGGGGCTTCAAGCCAACATATGAGGGTCTGCCACTTTTGTAAGGCCATAAATATCAAACGTGAGGATTTACGTGATGTTCCACATACCACCAAAAATGGCATGACATGTACTATCCATATAGAGTAGGATTACCTTCAGATATATTAAAACTCATACCATTATACATGAAATGGCCTTGGTTCCATTACCCAAACCTTTGTGCTACCAGAATTCGCTACCAAAATTTCTTCAACAGTTGACATCAATGACAACCAACCTTAATCAAGAGTTCCTTGGCTTCCATCCATTTTTTCACAAAATATGTGAATACTAGGATGTAGAAGTTGCAATGAGAATGAGGATTGATCGACCCTACAAAATCCAAGGCCCATTTATCGAAGGGTTCCAATTCCATTTATGGATGCAACAACATCTTGTGTGATTGCACTAGTCTTCCCATGCATAGGAAACTATCACACCTTTTTACATATTCCTTGGTGTCCTTGAATATTATGGGGTGAAGTACCTTGTACCTAGTCCTTTTGTTTGTAAAATGGCCCCTACATCAACCATCATGGAAAGCTTTCAAGATCTCATAGTTCTTTTATTCTTGTACACATCTCATGATTATGATATCTAATCATGTGTAGAAGAGACAACTGTTGATCCAAGATAACCTCCAACTTTGTTTGATGATATACTATTTCTCCTTTGGAGATAAATGATGTGTAAGTCTACCTGCAACCAGGTAATTAGTGATATATGTGAACCAAGAAGAATTAGTAGAAACCACAAATAGGTGCTCATCAGGAAAATAATATTCTAGAGGTGGCTCATTCTCATTAGATGTAAGTCTTGAAAGAAAATCAACCCCTACACTATCCTTTCCTGGTTTATTCAATATTGTTATAGCATATTCCTGTAGTAACAATAACCACCTAGTTACCCTGCCATTAGTAATAGGTTTTTTCATTAAATATTGTATGGCACCATGGTCAATATGCAATATAATTGGATATCCTATGATGTAATGTCAAAATTTATTAATTTCATGTATCAGTGCAAGAAACTCTTTCTCTGTTACCATATAATTTAGTTCTACAGGTGAAATATTTTTGTTGATGTAGCATATCATGTATGGATTGTTTTCATCTTGTTGTTCTAGAACAAATCCAATGGTGATATCAGATCCATTTGTATAAATATGAAATGAGAGGGACCAATCGAGACCTCTTAAAATACAAGCCTCATACACCTTAGTTTTTAGTTCTTCAAGTGCATGTTGGTAGGTTTCTGTCCATAGAAACATAGAATCTTTGTTAAGTAAAACAAACAATAGACAAGAAATTCATGAGAAATTTTCAATAAAGTGATGATAATAACCAACATATCCTAAGAAAATTCATACCTATTTTTGTGAATGTGGAGTCAAAAAGTTTAATATTACCTTGTTTTTTGTTAGATCCACTTGGATTCCTTTATCTAATATGTGGTACCCTAGTATGATGCCATCAATTAACATCATTGCATATTTCACATTCTTGAGGGAAACATTTGATTCTTTGCACCTTATCAACTTTTTCTCTAAATTTTCTAGTGCCTCATCAAATTTATTACCATATGTCGTAAAGTCATCCATGTATATTTCCACATAATCATGAATTAAATAAGAGAATATACCAATTAAATCTCTTTTAAAGGTGGTTGAAACACTACATAAATCGAATGGTAGAATACAATAGGAAAATGTCCCCCATGGAAAAGTAATTTTTTTTTGTCTTCATCCTCAGGCACGATTTGGATCTGGTTATATCCACTGAATCCATCGAGGAAAGAAAAATACTTCTTCCCTACTAACGTATCCATGATATGGTCTATGAATGGAAGTGGGGAATGGTCCTTGTGTGTGTTAGAAAAATAGGACCGTGGAGCAATAAAATAAAACAAATGTAGAATCAAAACATAGAAGATACACAATACAATAGAGACACAGATTTACGTGGTTCGCCCAGTGTGGGCTACGTCCACCAGAGAAATTGCCAGGTCCTTCCTTTATTATTATCTAGCATATGAAGGGATAAAACCTACAACAAACCCATTGTAACTTCCTCTTCTTTCTCTCACAGTCTCCTATCTCAGAATACAATATCTGCCATCAACCATAGCCGTAATACATTTCCCTCATAAAAGAGGGTTTCCTTCTAGGGAAAAAAACCCTAACATAATCTCTATCGTTAGATCTGTGACCTTATAATGAATGGTCCATATTTACAATGAAATTACAATATACATTTAAAAGGCATTTTTTCATTCCGGGGCTTCGCCCCCGAACCCCCATCGGGGGCTCGCCTTCCCCCAGACCCCCCAGCTGGGGGGATATCCCCCCCGGAGCCTGTAGAGGGGGTACTCCCCCTCTGCACTCCCCCGCGTGGAAGAGTGTACATACTTCTGGGGTGTAAATACTTCATGAGGTATAAACATGGCTGAAAGTAAAAGACCTCTGAATCGGGAAGATAATCAGGCTCTACAACCAACAGTGTGTTTCTTTGTTTAGTTCTTGATATTCCACACAAATCCTTAATTTTCCATTCTTATTTTGTACCATGAATACAGGGGAGACCCATTGGTTGTCAAAAAATGGATAGATAAAGTTGGTTATGAGTAATTTCTATATCTTTTCCTTAAATACGTCATTGACTGTCAGATTCATCTTACATTGAGGATGGTGAATGGGTCAAGATCCCTATTTGATTTATATATGGTGTTTTCATAGGTCAGGATGGATTCCCTTCATGTCAAAGTAATCCTAGGCGAAGGCATCATTGTGATTTTTTAGCACTTTAACATGTCACTCTTTTTTTTGTGCAGACATTCCTTGGTTGTTTTCAAGGTTTTTGAGGGGCTTATTTCTATAATTTTTATGAGGGACCCTTTCTCTTTTTCAAGTGATAACTCATGTTATTTAGGTGATATGCTTGTTGAGGAAATAAAAACTCGTGTTTCTGGGTGCATGAGATGTTTGAGAACATGTGAGTTGGGTGAGGAATAAGTAGGTATGAAATAATTGATTTCATCATCCTCTATTTTATCTTTGATGGATAGATATTGATCTATAAAGAGGACCTCATGAGCTTCTCCTTCTCCATTAGTATATTCTTCATCAGCCCAAAGTGATGTTTCAAAATATATTCTAGGTTTGGCGAGAGGATATAGGGTTATTTTCTTTGCAGAGGTCCAATGGGAGATGGTTATGTTTCCCAACCTACAACTAATGTAAGCATCAACAGTTTCCATCCAAGGCCTTTCCAAGATTAAAGGATGCCCACCCCCCCTTGAGAGAGGTTTTGGGTTGTAGAATCATAAAGCTGATGGGATATTCTCGTGAATCTATGTATATCACTACATCTTCTAAGATTCTCTCTGGTTTTATAGTTGATCTGTCAACAAGTTGGAGTACAGTTCGGGTTTCCCTAAGACCAGTCAGTCCTAGGGTTTCCATGGTCTCACATGTCATAACATTAATGGAAGCACCAAGTCCGATTAATGTTTTTATAATGAGTGTATTATTAATTTTCACATTAACTACCAAGATTTCACTATCATAGTATTTGGCCGCAAGAACACCCCCCATCATTAAGTCTGACAGTTTACCCATAACATGGACAATTTGAGGGTGCTTTATTTTTCTATTGAATTTCCTTAAACAAAGTTCCCGTACCACTTTTGAATATATAGAAACATCTTTGATGGATTGGAACATTGGTATTTTAACACACATTCTTGAGTTACCCCAAGAAGTCAAATGCATGATGAGTAAGAGGTTTCTCTACATTTAATATTTTTGGATATGGTGGGTTTTGAATTCCAGGGTGGAGATTATCATCTTTTAAAGGTTCATGATGTTATTTTTATTTTGGTTCTTCATTATGGACATCCTTATTCAAATATTCAATAAAAATAGAAGGTTGGTCCTTGGTTAATGTCTTCCCATATTGAAAATGGATATCACTGGAGTCCAAGGAAGAGATGGAATTGGTAGGGTAGGAATCAAGCCCAACAACTTATGTTGGTTCACCTGGCCTTTCATTGTTAGGTTTAGGGATGGGTTATGTAGGTCATTGCGATCGAAGAGGGGATTATGTGGATGTTTTAATCCGGGGAGGGGGAAGAATATGCATGGGAAACTATGTCATGGGATGTTGAGGGTCTCCTAAAGTGGGATTTATCCACCCTTGTTTCCATAACTGGTTTGGAGTAGGATGATCCACCCATTGTTTTTTTGTCATAACCCATGGTTGAGAATCATACTACATGGAAGGGTTAGTCCAATATGAATTGAAATAATCAGATATGTCTTTAACCATAACTTTAGGTCTGGGTTTCCATGGTCACTTCTGAGAGACAAAGCATAATTATTTGGTTCCTCATCTTTCTAATCGATGGATTTTAGTCCTAGTAAGGATGGATAGTTGCAAGTAGCATGGTCCTCACTAAATATTTTGAAAACCTCAATTTGGTATAATGGAAATTCTTTCCATGGGTTCTTTGTTATTCATTTTGAGAAAAAGTTGGCAAAATATTGTTATGCCTCTTTTTTATTCTTCTTCATTTGCATTGTATACAACTGCAATCTCAAGGAACTAAGTATATCAGTATTGAAGTCCTATAACATGTTCTTTATATCTACCACCATGACTCCAACTCTAGCAGTCTTTACAATACTTGCCAATATATATCTTTGTTCCTTACCTATTTTTGAAGTACATCTATAATATTTGCTACAAAGTTCCAATATAACATCATAGTCTAATTGAGAAACATCTCCTTCACCCATTAGGTTGAGAAGTTTAATGAAATCATCTTGGATTGCTCTCAAGAATAAGACACGTCATGTCTTGGGAGCCAAATTTCCTTTCCTTTCCCTCTGCAAATTATAGTTGAATATTTCGATGCAATCTTCAAGTATCTCTTCTTACTACATTGTGTCATCCTAAATATGTTCTCCCTTCTTTCTTGATCCTTATAATAATATGTTGGACAACTAA
>JZKD02S1779439.1:190257-216859 GCA_000966675.3 Picea glauca | reverse complement strand
CACAATATATGAGAAATAATCAATAGTTATTGTTCAAGGGAAGTAATGACTTCCAAAGGTATCTACATCTTCCAAATGTAAAGGGAGGGATAAACCTCCAAGAGGAAGATACAATCCTCCAACATCAAGAGAGAATTTAACTCTCCATCCTTTCCCATTCCTTCCACCCAAGAATATATGAGAGATAATAAAACTTTACATTAAATCATCACCATCAACCAATCATCGCATAGAACTTGATAATGCTTTCTGAGACTTCTTCAATTCTTGTTGTACTTTGATCCTATAGATAATATTACTCAATGTATTATCTGAAACTCCTCCAATTTTCACTCCTTGAATCCTCCCCAAAAAGAGGTTATAGAAAGAATGGTACACTTTATTCAATTTTGGTCTATTCAGAAGAGTGAACTTGCACAGAATGCCCCACGCTCAATAATTAACATCTGATTTTGAAACTAGCACACAAGCAACTAAAGTCCGTAATCTTTCCAATGAAATTTGTCCCACTTCATTTGGATTCTCGATGAATACGTTATGACTGTTTTACCCGGAACACATGTTTATTGATTAGCTTCAGGATTGGTCACAAACCCTATCTTCCACAGAGTGTATCTCCATAATTATAGTGAATCAAGAGTTGAAATTTTTACCAGAGGTACCTTGCTATGTCTTCTCAATAAGTGATTTCAACATATGAATCACTCTAGAAAACAAATTATAGAAAAAATGGTAAGATGACCTGAAAATAACATACCTTAGAACACATCACCAAAAGACTTTATCCTCCCTTGAAATCCGGCCTTCTTTTCTTCTTATTGCCTATGAAATTCGACTTGTATCAAATGAATGTATAATGATGTTTATTTATACCATTTATTTCACTTTCTTTTAACATTAGGGCCGACTTGATACTTTCTTATTTTGTAATTATTTTCTTTAATTATCTTCAGGGCCTACATGTACTTCCTTCTTCAATTCACTTTTTCATCTTCAAAAATTCATTTCTCTTCAACCATGAGGATCCACGTGACATGCCACATACCACCAGAAACAACATGATGTATACTATCCATCCATGGGTCTTGTTTATACATGTGCATTTTCCTTCATGTCCAAATACCTTCATCAATCTTGCGGTCCAAAACCCATGACTAGGGTTGACATCAATGACAACAACCAATCTTCCAACAGGGATTTTGGATGATTTTTCATTCCCTGATGAAATCTCTATGGTTGATCAATGAGTTTCTGTGAAGTTGCAACAATAGTTTGCAGATGGAGTTTCAATACTAGGTGTTGCAACAATGGTCTATGTTATCACTCTGTAATTTCTCAGGTTGAGGAACAAATTGAGAGAGGTAACCACAAATGCACTTTGATTCAAAGATATATCCCTCCAAGAATTAGAGAGGGATCTCTCTATATAATTTAGATATGTTTGAGTTTTTAGATATTAGGCTAGTTATGAGGATAGAAGGTTTGTTTTTGCATTTTGGTTGGGACAATAGAAGAAGGCCATTGGTAAAGAATGGATTCAAAAGGTTAAAGGTGATTAAATGAATGAATAAATGAGATCATATGAAACACGGCAGGGTATTCATGTCAATGGATCCTTTTAGTTTGTGATATGGGAAAAGAGGAATAGATTAGGGTTCACTTCAAATGTAGAGAAGAGCTTATCTGAATTCTACATTCAAACTTCAGGAGAAAACATAAATATTGTTTTAAACCTGAGTAGGGTGTTTGAGACAAATTCTGAACATAATATTCTTATAAACAATAAGGAAAGAAAACAATATGTGAAACAAGAGAATAACAAGTTATATCAAGAAGCACTTCACCACATGATCATGACACAGGAATTTGGAAACAAAATGTCTTTGTATTTCATCCAAAAATGTCACTTACAACCTGTTGAACAACTTTTCAATGGATAGTGATATTTCCATACCATCCTTCCCTTTAGGTCTCAACCCTTATGCCATATGGAATTCTATCTTTTATAATTTTCCCCTTACATTCAGATCCTATAGACTAGGGGATCAAATCTCTTCCTAAATTGTTTCTAGATGTTTTCTGCAAATAACTAATTAATGAAAAATCAAAATAGAGATCTGATCGTATCCCCAAAATCATACCATGTATCCTCAGTCTATTAAAATATATGTATTTTTACCACTGAAAAGGTAAAAATCGAAATAGCTTCCTTGTGAATATGACCCTGAAACTAGGGAAATTCAAACAAAATTCCAAAAATAGATTTATACTTTTATCTTCATTAAAAACCCAATATGATTCAATCTGATATTGACAACAACATGTTGAGGATGAGTAATAACCAAAATAACGTTCTTGAAGCCTTTGAGATCGTTGAGGAATCTATTTTCCTTGATCTGAGGAGATTTGGTGCTTTATGTTCATAACATAACTTTCGGCAACTGAGGCCAAAACAGAGTGTAATTAGATGTCGATTTCCTGGGAACGATTTTCGACAGCTAATTATGGATTTTGAAATGGTTCTTAGATGGCAAAACCTGTAACTTCTCCTGAATTTAGTAAAAAATGGTTGAGTTTCCCTTCAACCTTGCTTCATCTATTATAATCACCTCATCTCATATCAAGGGCAACTTCAGCTAGGGTGTCAAGATTGAGGTGAGTTGTGGGTTTTAGCTTCTTGTGGACAATATTAAACCTCAACACCTTTTTCATGTTCTTCAATATGCCATTATGTTTGACAAGCTTCTCGTTCTTGTGATTTTCAGTCTCATATTTGATGGCCAACCGATCTAATGCAGATCCAATTTTGAGGGATGATTGTCTAAGAGTCTCATTTCCCTTTTTCAGATGTCTCTCTAGCACATTTAACTCAACATTTTCTTCTTTCATTTTTCGAACCTTGGGTTGTTTGATAACCTTCTTCTTTGGTGGTGTTCCAGCTTCTTCATGGGTTTCCATTTATACAGTTAATGATTTTGCTTCCATTTCTACAGCTAAGGGCTCTGAATCAGAATCAGAATATGGTAGGTTTAGGACATTTGTTGCCGTAGTTTTTCCTTGATCCTCTTCCTTCCTTCCAAACTCTAAATTACTCTTTGATTTCTTTGATTGTGAGGGAGAAGCTCTTGTGGCAACTTCTACAGGAGACAAAGCTCTTCTTTGTGTCTTACTGGTTTTGGGGGAAGTTAATTCTTGTGAGGGAGTTCCTCTTTTCTTGGGATGAAATTCTTGTCCAAACTCTCCCCAAAACAATAGATAATCCCAATTTTTACTTCTTCTGCTAAGCTCTTCTAAAATTATAAATTTAATCATCCCATGATGGAATAGGCTACTGCTATATTTTTTAGGCTTGGCCTGAAATTTGGATGACATTTTGGTAAGAAAGGCATATTTAGAGGTTTCTTACTTGTGAAATGGAGGAGTAGTCTGAAGTGGTAGAGAATGGTACTTCCATATCTCCCCTCACAAGTGATGTAAACCTGGATCATCTTTAGCAATGTTTTCCACTTCTCCTCCAAGTAACTCCTAGGGATATCTTTCTTCCATTTCATATGTTGATGTTCTTCTTTGAGGAATGATCTAAAATAAATTTCCTTGATTGAGGTGGTATTAAACTACATTTCTCCTTCAACAAGCATATTCATGCCTGCTGCAACACTGGCCTCATCTATCTGCATCACTACAGATCCAAGATGAACCTTAAAGCCATCAAATCTCTTGGTAAATGATTCTATAATACCTTGATATTACCCCTGGAGATTTTGACAGAACCTATATCTTCCAACCTCCTTGAATACTTCACAATTCTGAGGGTGTGCCTCAAGGTATGAGGTATCTTTTAATTCCTTCCTCAGAAGGGCGCCTCCTATTGAGGTCTTCATCACCAGACCTGTTAGAAATTTCTCAAAACTAGATTATTGACAGAGGATCTAGGGTATGTAAAGGAAAGAAGGTGAGTTCAAATAAAGGAGGAGAAAAACAATGAGATTCATGGTAGAGTCATAGGATGCAAGGGTTCAGGCAACTTTGGGTAGCTTTAAAACAAACACCAACTGAAAATCGACCGATTCAAAGTTTGGGAAGGCTCATGACCATTTTTCAGGATCGGTTAAGTGGTATGGCCATGATCTAGGTTGTGATTATTTTATTGGACAAAAGAAAAAAAAATCATAGTTTCTTTCTAAAGATCAGACAAATGATTGTTGAAAGCGATTTTGGAAACTTAGGATAGGTGTGAATAAGTCATTTATCTACCGAAAGTTTTAACTTTTGGTAGATAACGACTATAAGATTTCGACCTTTTAGCTACCAAAAATGAAACTTTCTGCCCAAATTCATGAAAACAACAGACTGGTCCACTCTAAACCTTCAAAATCTCAAGGGGATGCATCATAATTCCACTTACCATGTGACATCACTAGGTATACCTAGATATCTGATTTGAAATATTGGATATACCACTGGACCATTACTCCTGAGTACCTTATCATGAAAACATTCTCAACCTGATCAGAACAATTACCAAATAGATAACTAGAGAACAAATGACTATATTATAGGACCCTAACATAGGCTCCAATTGGGGATGGAAGCTCCTGAGAAGGTGTCAAGAATCTCAGATCACCGGATTTGTAAATCAATTCCTTATCCATTGGGTTGATCCCACAACCTGTATCTTGATTTGTCTTGCAACTTAGTGACTGGAAACTAGTTGATTATTCATTCTGACTTTGAATGAGTTTTTGAAGTAAAAAATAAATAAAATAGTCCACATGCTGCCCAACAAGCTTATTTGCATACTGTAATTCTAATAATTAAAAATGTGTTGATCTGAAGATATTATTTATGTACATATATCATATTCTAACCTAAGAATGCTTGACTTTAATCATTATGAAATATCTAGTACAACCAATCAAATTTTGGATCTTGCACCTTGGCTCTTTCACTATTTTTCACCCAACTCAAAAATAGATCTGTCAATGGTATTTGAAAGTGATTGTGAGCCTG
The DNA here is from genome assembly GCA_000966675.3 of Picea glauca. Classification (NCBI taxonomy): domain Eukaryota; kingdom Viridiplantae; phylum Streptophyta; class Pinopsida; order Pinales; family Pinaceae; genus Picea; species Picea glauca. The sequence goes on along the minus strand of JZKD02S1779439.1, from coordinate 211,849 downwards.
ACCATCATCATAGGGAGCTTGATAAACTTGCAAAAAAGCAGAAATGGGGGAAAGGAAAAGCTGCCTTGTGATGATTTTTTTTTCATATAGATATCTATAGGATCAAGATAGACTTGACCTATTTCTTGGCATTTCAATTTAACCAACTCAACCCCACAGTTTGAGGTTGTGTTTATGCTATTTACATCGTTGTGTGCTTCCTGACATGGTCGCAACTTTTCGGATGGGATTTGAAATGATACTTGTGATGAACACAATGTTGAAGCTGAATGTCTGTTCATATCCATATCATAACAATTTTTGAAATCATTAGGGGTAAATGAATCTTGACTTTGAAAACACAAACTATCTAGCATATTGACTACTGGGTCATATAATGCTTTAGATGACTGTGGAATTGGTTCTATTGGCACTTCATGGTTTACACTGTGATTCTCAACCAGAATACGACCAAGATTCCTTCTCACAATCTGAAATGAGCTAAAACATAAGGGCAGGGAAACAAAATGGATTTTCTCATCACCTGTCTCTAGCTCTATGATTTCATTTGAGATTCGACTTTCCAAAAGACTCAAGGGTTGCACCTCTAGATCTGAAGCAAGTTATGTATCATCCTTGTTTTCCTCAATTGATGCATTAGAACATTCCTCATCCTTTTTATTTACAACATGCTTGCAATGTTCTCTCAGGAGTGAGGCAAAACATAGGGGCATGCATTTTTCATCCACTGGAAAACTATCTACAGTTTCCTCCTTGTAGTCTTGCTTAGTATGCAAAGTTTGGTTTTTATCTTTGCATTGTGATAACTAGGATTTTTCTTCCCATGAAGATAATGTTGGGTTCTTTGAACAGTCAACATCAAGCTCAACCACATAATCATCACCCTAATGATCATATCCAGGAAAATCATCTACATATGCAAGGCCATCAAACATGCACATCATCTCAGGAGGTTTTTCCATCACCATCTCATTTTGAACTTCATCTTTGGTTGTATCGTGGATTGAATACATGAAGTAATCATTTGGTGGTTTAGGATACCGAGGTTGAACTGTAAAATGCTTAGGTACATTGATTCTTCTCTTCTATGGAACAAATGGAACATGAGGTCTTTGAACATCAAATTCCTCTTTCTTGCTAATCTTATGCATCACTTCATTGACTATGTTGGTCAAAATGTCTAGTTTCATTTCTAAATATATCAACTGTTCTTTTTCTATTTTGACTTTCATCAATGCTTCTAATTTTGCCTTTATGTTCAGCAGGTTAGCATCCACATCAACTGCAACATTTTGCATTTCTTCGAGGGTTGCAGAGTTCCTTTCTCTTAATTGGAATGCCATCTCTGGATCGAAAGAATCTAGGTAATGAAAGTGAGCTAATCTCAGGGTAGCCTTATATCAGTCGGCATTGAATGATACAAATTTTTGAACCTAGCTGAAAAATGTTGTATTTTCTACCCCGACTGTCTCTTCAAGTGGTCATATTCTTCTAGGATGAGAAATACATTTCCCATGATCACCCATCTATCTAGGAAAACTTGCATGAATTGATGAAAATTTATAATTCTTGTAGCTGGAAGGTTCTTAAACCAATTTTTAACTTTACCTTGCAATGATAGGGAAAACATCCTGATATAGAAATCATCTTCTTCCACCTCAAACAGATCAAGAAAATCCTCAAGATTTTGACTGTGTTTTTCAGCAGTGATATTTGCATTTTCTCCATCAAACCTGGGCAGATTATTGTTGTAATTGGTAGGGAGGTCATGGAGAATAGGAGACAAATCTAGAGGCTTGTCTCTGTCTGGGATTTTTAGAGGTATAGGAGGTAAAGCAAGGGGCTTATAGCTAACTTGAATTTCAACAATGGTAGGAGATAAAGAACAATGTTTGTGTCTCACTTGGCTATCTACAACTATTGGAGTGTGTACTAGAGCTATACGAAAGGGTTGAATCCTTTGAGGCTCTTCATCTTGAAACTAATCATTATGAATTTCAGCAATATACTCTTGACCAGGATTATAATAGGAGTGAAAATAATTATAGATAAATCCAATAATGTCTTGAACACAATTTGAGCTCGAATACCTGATCTTTCCATATTGCTTTGTCATGTTTCAGGTTCTTCCTCCAGTGGAGTCTTCAAATTGGAACTGATCTAGAGCTGATTGGGAGTTGCCAGGTGAATGATTTAAGCCGTTTTGTGTCTGATCACTATCCACCATCAATAATCATATCTGGAACTTTCTATTCTTTCTTAGGAACATTCCCCAGTATGGTCACTATTATGTTATCACTCCATAATTTCTCAGGCTGAGGGAGAAATTGACAGAGATAACCACAAAACCACTTGGAGTCAATGATATATCCCTCCAATACTAAGAGAGGGATCTCTCTGTATAATTTAGATCTATTTTAGTTTCTAGATATTCAGCTAGTTATGAGGATAGAAGGTTTGTTTTTTACTTTTGGTTGGGACAACAGAAGAAGGTCATTGAGAAAAAATGGAGTCAAAATGTTAAAGGTGATTAAATGAATGAATAACTGAGCTCATATGCAACAAGGCAAGGTAGTCATATAAGTGGATCCTTTTAGTTTCTGAGATGGGAAAAGAGGAATAGATTAGGGTTCACTTCAAATGCATAGCAGAGTTAAATTCCTCTTTGATTTCTTTGATTTTGAGGGACAAGCTCTTGTGGCAGCTTCTACAGGAGACATATCTCTTCTTTGTCTCTTATTGGTTTTTGGGGAAGTCAATTCTTGTGAGGGTGTTCCTCTTTTCTTGTGATGAACTTCCTGTCCAAACTCTCCCCAAAACAAGAGATAATCCCAAATTTTACTTATTTTTCTCATCTTTTCTAAAATTATCAATTTAATTAGCCCATGATGGAATAGGCTACTACTAGCTTTCTGAGGCTTGGCCTAAACTTTGGATGACATTTTGGTAAGAATATTAAGAAGGTAGAAAGGAATATTTAGAGGTTGCTTACCTGTGAAATGGAGGAGTAGTATGAAGTGGTAGAGCATGGTCCTTACATATATCCCCTCACAAGTGATGCAAACCTGGATCATCTTTAGCAATGTTTGCCACTTCCCCTCCAAGTAACTCCTAGGGATATCTTTCTGCCATTTCATATGTTGATGTTATTCTCTCAGGAATGACCTAAAATTAATTTCCTTGATTGAGGTGGTATTAAACCACCTTTCTCCTTCACCAGGCATCTATGTGGTTGTTGTAACACTGGGCTCATCTATCTTCATCACTACAGGCCCAAGATGAACCTTAAAGCCATGAAAGCTCTTGGAAAATGCTTCTATAATACCCTAATGGTACCCTTTGAGATTCTGAAAGAACCTATAGCATCCAACCTCCTTGAATAGTTCACAAGCCTCAGGGTGTTCCTCAACGTATGAGGTATCCTGAAATTACTTCCTTAGAAGGGAGCCTCCTGTTGAGCTCTTTATCACCAGACCTGTTAGAAATTTCTCAAAACTGGATTGTTGATAGAGGATCTAGGGTATGTAAAGGAAAGCAGGTAGGTTCAAATAGAGGAGGGGAAAAAAAGTGAGATTCAGGGTAGAGTTAGAGGATGCAAGGGTTTAGGCAACTATGGCCATATTTAAAACAAACACCAACCGAAAATTGACTGATTCAAAGTTTGGGAAGGCTCATGACCATTTTTCAAGATCGATTAAGTGGTATGGACATGATCTAGGTTATGATTATTGGATTGGAAAAAACACAAACGAATCATAATTCCTTTCTGAAGATCAAACGAATGATTGTCGAAAGCGGTTTTGGCAGCATAACAATGAATCGTGACCTGCGTACAATCGTCGATATGGGAATGAAAAGACCCCTTTAAACACTGGTGAGATTTATTGATTTTGGAAGATTAGGATAGGTTTGAATAAGTCATTTAGCTACCAAAAGTTTTAACTTTCAATAGCTAACAACTATAAGATTTCGACCTTTTAGTTACCGAAAACGAAACTTTTTGCCACAATTGGAATATAACCAAATTCATGAAAAAAGCAGACTGATCCACTCTAAGCCTTCAAAATCTCAAGGGGATGCATCATAATTCCACTTACCATGTGACAACACTGGCTATACCTAGAGATCTGATTTGAAATATTGGATATACCACTGGACCATTACTCTTGAGTACTTTATCATGAAAACATTCTCAACCTGATAAGAATAATTCCCAAATAGATAATTGGATAACAGATGACTATATTATAAGACCCTAATAATATGTAGAGGGAGTTGTAGCATCAAGAGTTGCAACAATGATCAGAGACACAACACTGGGAGTTGCAACAATGACTAGAGTTGTAGAAGCTACACTTTAAGAGGAATTGCAACTCTCATGTTGGGAAGGTTCTTATGAAACTTCATTCCTATAAAGCATTGTTAGTATGAAAGATAATAATATCCTGAAAAATTAATATGAAGAAGTATTGAAATGGCATATTGAGTGAGTGATTATACCTTGACAAACAATGTATCATTTTGGATGAAAAGTGTATTAATATGGAAATGGAAATGTTAAAAATGTTTGCAAAAAGTATTGGACGAGTGTTAAAAAGATGCCAATTTGAGCACCAGTCAAGGACATAAAAACTTTCACTTGGTCTATGCACTAGGCTCTACAGAGAAATCGTTATTCTCTCCAACAACAACTATTTTCCCTAGATTGGCGAGCTTGGGTAGCCCAAGCCAGATCAGAAAGTACAAACAAATATGGAGGAGGCTATGCATTCCATATAACTAGTTGTGGAGATCTCTCCTAGAGTAACTAGTGCCATGATGGATGACCATGTGAGAAATCTAGTGAAATCTCAAAGTCTAATCCAATATTTCTTCGGTAATATAAAGAGGGATATGAAAATCCTCTCCAATAACTCAACAACCCATGTAATTACAGTAGTTTCTTTACTATTCCATAAAATAATATGAATTTCAAATTATCATGAAATATGGGATACATATATTAGGGACAAAGATAAATGATAAATTTGAATTTGTAAATTTCATTTTTTATTTCTTTTGTAACATAGAAATAAACAAAATAGGTAAGATCAAAAGTTTGTAACTGCTACTTGGGAATTCAAGAAGTCCCAATAAATAGTTACCAAACACAACTATATAAACTAAAGAGTACCCACTAAGAAGGGGCTCTTCCATTTTGTAATTTTGGAGAACCACTTTTATGAAATATTAATAGCAAGAAGACCCATGGAAATTTTTTACTGAGAGGAAACAATTTTTCTTATGACTGTTGGCTATGAACTATTTCCATTGAATGTCAATTTATAATGAAATGTTATAAGGTTGCACTACTCATTTATAGACTTCTCTTGCACGACTATATTTTTACAATATTTGTTCTTCTCTATTGTAAATGTTTTGAGATGATGAATAGTAGCATGAATGCGTCATCATAATATACTTTCTCTTTACATGTATTTATTTATGCATATGTTAATAATATTTGTCCCTATAACAACTATCTAGGTAGGTGTTGTATGTAGAGATTGGGTACATTAATATTTGTTCATTTATTAGATTGTGCTTCTCCTAATTAGGATAGGTTATAATATATTTCGTTTCATTCATTTAGCATAGCTCATTTCTGCACACATTTCATTCCCTAAGTTGACCAACTCCTCATCCCTACTCTTCCCAGTAATGGTTGTCAGTCTAGAATCCATATGGGACTCCTATCCCAAACAATATGAAGTCTAATTGGTAATCATATTGAGAATTACCCTTGTCCATTGTATGGAATTATTCCTTCATCAACATACATCTATCCCTAGTATGGCCTGATCCAAGTGGATATCGGTGGCCACCCACCTATTCCACTGGCTCAAAGACCAGTTTCAATTTTGGCAGTTTTGTTTTATAGTTTTTTAGGTCCCAAACTTTCGGGGCCGTTTTGAGGCCCTAAACGACATTTTTCTAGCTCAACGGTGCCTAAAATGTAAATGAATTCAAATGCTTGGCCAAACATAATATGTACTCCATGGTTATACCTTTCCAATGGTGTATCGAGCACCCAAAATGAATATCCTATGCAAAATTTATGCCCTCGGGAAGTTGACATATAAACTACCCCCATTGGGGCCCACAAACCTTTTTGGCAGTTCATCTCCTGGGGTTAGGGTTTTGGATTTTTAGGGTTTTTTTCATTTATGTTTTATGTTAAAAAGGTCTTTGGAGCCTCATTGTACTTAACTTCTTGTGAATGAGCATAGCCGACACATATCTTCTCAGAGATAAGCTACCACTATTCTAGGTAGCTTGTGTTTTTTCATTTTACAGTATTTTGTATTTCAAATAGTCATTAATAGAATATGATCTTTAATATATTATTTTTTTCCTTGCCATATCTCTGTGTATTTCTTTGTTATATATATGTTATATTTTTGCCTTCGTATCATTCCCCAAAATAATCAAGATCATGGTCACCATTTATGTTGATGATGAAACTATAAATTCCCAAACAACATTTAAAACACATTTGTATGGCTCTCAAGGAGAAAAAATTGGGATGGAAACCTAGGGTATGCTTAAATCCCTAAACTTTCTAGCTACAAAGTCAGATTAATTATTTAGGAAAGTCATCTAAGTCCTTACCTTCAAGATACTAATCCCCCTAAGATATGTGTGAGTTAATTTTAGAAATAAACCTTAATCTAGTGATTTATTTATCCTATAATTAATGTGATATTTTTCTATTTAAAATCTAAATATAGATTGTTGATCGGAATTTTAAAAATTAACGTACAACTATAAATGAAAATAAATGTGTGAGGATATAAAACTATAACAATAAAGACGACAAATGCATGATGAAAATGAATTCTAAAAACCAATAAATCTACAAAAATGTAAACATATATAGTTGAATCTAAATTGAAATCTTATGTAAAACAATATATAATGATTGGCATCAACAAATAAAATAGGAACATTTGTTTGAAGGAAAAAAAGAAAGATGAAAATGTGATAATACACATAGAGAGAAGAAACCACATATATGCCTAGAAAAATTGTTTCTTTATTGATAAAAGAGTGACAATTCCATGAATGATAATCCAACAAGTCATACAACTAGATCATGTTAAACGGTGACAATGAATTTCTTAATTTAGGATTCTAGATCCTATAAATCAGTGATTGGTTGTAACTAATGAGACCAAATTAGAGAGCACTTTCAATAATCAGTTTCATGTGTAAATGTATTTGTGTAAGCCCGTAGAGGCAAACATGAGCGAGATAGTGAGTGAGCTGTTGTAATCTCCATTATCTAAATAATAAGACAACCAATGCCTTCCCTTGGTGGACATAGACCAACATTTCAGTGAACCACGTAAAATCTTTGTGTTTATGATCTGTGTGATTGTGTTTTCCATATTTGAAATCATAACAAGTGGTATCATAGGGTGAGGCGCTGTAGAGTGGAAGAAGGCCGCATGTTGAGGTTGTTTAGGTTGTTCGCTGAAGAAGTTTCTCGCTGGAAGACTCGAAGGGCCATGTCAGATCATGAACACAGTGTTCTCATGGACATAACTAGTTGGAAATCTACGATGTCTATTGCTGCATTGAGATCATTGTGTTGGAGATCTGTGAGGTTGTGGGCATGGAGGAGGATAAGTGTTTGGATATCTATTTTGAAAGGAACACAGGGACTGGAGCATTGGAAGGGAATGCTAATTTGTGCATTAGCACAGGGGTCTATACTTGCAGGGAACGCTAACTTGTGCATCAATGTGGGGGTCTCTATTTGTAGGGAATGCTAACTTGTGCATCAGCACGAGGGTCTTTGCTTGCAAGGAGCACTGATAAGAAGTAGGATACCATGGAACTAATCATGATGGAATAGGATCAGATAAATAAGATAATGGAAAAAGATGGAAATATGCATGACGGAATACCCTACCAATATAAAATGAATAACAAGAAGAGAGCCATAGGCAATAGAGAGGGCTTGGAAATCGATGAAGAAGAGGTAGAAGATCGTCGAGCTATGAATAAGATTGAGGAAATCTTGCGTACAACACATGAAAGGAAAACAGGAGGTCCAGTGTCAGGAACATAAGGCAAAACTCCAATCCAGATCATCGTCAGTGTGGAATCTACAACCCCATGTGTGACTAATACACCAGAAAAAACACTAGCATTTAGACAACCAAATTTTAGTGGAAGAATGAAAACAGGAGAGGGATCCAATCAAGGAAAATAAATTGGGGGAGAAAGTTTAGGAAGTAACAGTCCATTATCTACACTGTTCGGAGGAAGTAGTTCAACACAATTCAAAATGGTAGGACATGATCCCATGATCAGATTACAATAATTTTGGGGAGAGGCATTAGAGGACCCTGAAAAACACTTATTCATTTGTGATAATATATGGGAAGACAAGCAGATCACAAATGAGGATACAAAGCTCGTGGAGTTAGCTATCACACTAAGAGACTGCGTGCTAGATTGGTACATGAGTCTAGATGAAAACAATCCACAGGGAGTACCAAAGACTATCACAGACGTGAAAAAACTACTAGCAAATGAATTTTAGAAGCCAAGATCAAAAGACCAATACATGAATGAAATGATTGAAATAAGGAAGAAACCAGGTGAGTCTGTTTGGGAGATTGATCAAAGATTCAAATGTTTGAAAGGTAAGTTGAAATATGAAATTAATAACATGCAACATAGGTACTTATTTGTGAACTCACTGTTAGAAACATAGGTACTCACTGTGAACTCATTGTTACGCCCTTATCTTTGTTTGTGGAGAGCACCAAATTAAGAAAACAACACCCCTCTATTTGCATGGATTCCTTTTGGAATTTAAGGCATGGTCAGACGACTCCTTTTAAACCAAAAGTCACGACTCCTTAAAAACATTTGTGTGGCTGCTTAAAAGGTGTTTTTATGAATTAAAGTTTAAGGTGGATACGTTTTGTCTTATTAAGCATGACATGGTCGTGAGATGAATGTTTAAATTATAAACAATTCAAAAGGTGGAAGGGATTAAAGTAAAGGTGAATCTTTTATTAAAAGGTTTTTTATTAAAAAGGTGGATCTTTAAAAAAATGTTTTCTTTATTAAACTTTTTTTTTTTAAACCTTGTAAACTTTATATCATCATTCTTCCACATATTTTTTCAAAGTGCCTTGATTATTATAAGCATTGGTGGTTTTTGGAATGTTTCCTCTAATGGAAAAGACACATATTGCTAAGTTTGAAATTGAGAAGTTCAATGGCAAGAACAATTTTGAGATCTGGAAGGTTAAGATGCACGATCTACTCGCGCAACAAGGCATGGTGAAGGCGCTTTTGGGAAAAGCAAAGCAACCTGCGACCATAAAAGATGATGACTGGGATGAGATGGATGCGAGAGCACTGAGTGCCATATGCCTATGTTTGGCTGACGATGTTCTATTCAATATTGTCTTGGAGAAGACAAAAGTTGGTTTATGGTCAAAGTTGAAAATCCTATGCATGACGAAATCCTTGATGAACAAGATCTTCCTGAAAAGACAATTGTACAGTTTGTGCATGAAGAAAGGTACGAAGATAGCTAATCATTTAAATAATTTTAATACTCTCTTAGTTTAGTTGAATAGCATGGAAGTGAAATTTGAATCTGAAGATAAGGTAATTACATTATTGTGTTCTTTGCCCGCATCATGGGATCACTTTGTTACCTCTATTAGTTTCATTTCAATAGAAATTATTGAGTTTGGTGATATTGTTGGAGCTTTATTGTTAAAGGAAACAAGGAAGAAATCCAATTTAGAAACCTCTACATCTGAGGCGATGATGGTCAGAGGCAGACCTAAAGAAAGAGGACATGGTCAGATGGATTTCTCTCGGTCAAAGTCGAAGGGAAGAAAGAGAAAGCTTAAGTGTTGGTTTTGTGGAAAATCTGGACACTTGAAGAAGGACTATTGGAAGCGACAAAAATCCTCCAAAGAAGACCCTCCAAAAGAGACGAAGGAATAAAATGCAACTGAAACAGGTTCAACAATAGGTGCAAGTATGACTAATGAAGTTCTATCAATTAGTATTGGTTCACGTTATGATCAATAATGGCTATTAGAATCTGGTGCTTCAAATCACATGTGTCTTCATAGACATTGGTTTATTACTTACCAGTCTATATATGATGGAATTGTTTACATGGGAAATAATATCTCATGTAAAGTTGTGGGAATTGGTAGCATTCAAATTAAAATGTTTGATGGAACTGTTAAAATACTAATTGATGTGAGACATGTACCTGGTCTTAGGAAGAACCTAATTTCTTTGGGAGTCTTAGACATAGGAGGATATAAGAGTATTATTCAAGGTGGAGTTATGAAATTCTACAAAGGAATCCTATCGGTGATGAAAGTGAAGAAGGTTGGTAACCTGTTCCTGTTATAAGGAAGAACTGAGTCAGATCATGCGACAACAATATATAAGAAAGACAGGTATTATGTTCTACTTTGGCATCAAAGGATGGGTCATATGAGCGAAAGAGGATTAAAGGTATTAATTGATCGCAAGTTACTTCCTAGTGTAAAGTCTTTAAAGTTAGATTTATGCAAGCACTGTATTTATGGAAAATAGAATAAGCAAAGATTTAAAACTGGAAGACACCCCAGTGAAGGAATCCTTGATTATATTCATTATGATGTTTGGGGGCCATTCCCTACTATTTTGTATAGAGGATCATCATATTTTGTAACTTTTATGATTTCTCTAGAAAGGTTTGGGTCTATATGTTGAAAAGTAAGGCTAATGTATTTACAGTTTTCAAGCAGTTTAGAGCTTTAGTGGAAAAGAGCACTGGTAGATCCATTAAGTGTTTAAGAACTGATAATGGCGGTGAATTTACATCAATGGAGTTTGAGAATTATTGCAAGGAATTTGGGATCGATAGGCATAAAACCACTACCTATACTCCTCAGCAAAACAAAGTTGTTGAATGCATGAACAAGAATCTTCTAGAGAGAGTAAGGAGTATGCTGAGTAACACCAACTTGCAGCAGGAACTATGGGCAGAAGTTGTATCTACATCTTGTTGTCTGGTGAATCGATCACCATCAACATTAATAGAGTGCAAGATTCCTGAAGAGCTATGGAAAGGTCACCCTTGTAATTATTCCAATCTTAAAGTTTTTGGTTGTGAAGCATATGCTCTAATTCTGAAACATTGACGTTCTAAATTAGATCCAAAATAAAAAAAAGGATTATCTTTGTTGGATATGGTGATGGTATTAAGGGGTATAGATTGTGGGATCCTACTGCCCACAAGATGACCATTAACAAAGATGTAATATTTGATGAATCATCTCTCATCAAATTAGATGTAGATGTTCAAATGAAACAGGAAGAAGTACCTAAGTATCAACAGATTTAGTTTGAAACCAGTTCAAATACAGATGAAAGTGAACATGAACAAGTTTATGAAGATGTTCATGAAGATTTTCCTGCAGAGGAAGACATGGTTGATCATAACAATCAACAAAATGTGGATGAGCCACAAACTTCCCTAAGGAGATCTACGCGGGTCAGAAATCCTTCAAGAAGGTATGATGATTTTTTTTCATCAGTTTATTTAAGTACTAATGATGATGAACCTCCATGCTATCAGGAAGATGTGAAGGGTTCTAACAGTGATAAATGGAAAAAAGCGATGAAGGATGAAATGAAGGCATTAGAGAAGAATACTGCATGGGACTTGGTAGAACTTCCAAGAGACAGAAAAAATGTAGGTTGCAAGTGGGTCTACAAGCTGAAGAAGGGTGTTGATCATATGGTGGAAAGGTACAAAGCAAGGCTGGTTGTGAAAGGATATTCTCATAAAGAAGGTATTGACTTTCATGATATTTTTTCACCAGTTGTAAAGACTGTTTCAATTCGAATTGTGTTAGCATTAGTTGCATTGCTTGATTTGGAGTTGGAGAAACTAGATGTTAAGACTGTTTTCTTACATGGAGATTTGGATGAATAAATTTACATGGAACAACTAGAAGGATTCGTTTAGAATCATAGAAAGAAATTTGTTTGTAGGCTCAACAAATCATTGTATGGTCTGAGGCAGTCGCCCAAACAATGGTACAATAAATTTGACTCTTTCATGGTGAGCCAGAATTATACAAGAAGCGAGTATGATCATTATGTCTACTTTAAGAAATTGAATAATGGCATATTCATTATCTTAGTATTGTATGTTGATGATATGATTTTAGCAAGAAAAATCATAAACGAGATCAACAAGTTAAAGGCTCAGATGGCTAGGACGTTCGATATGAAAGATCTAGGAGAAGCAAGGTAGATTTTGGGCATGGAGATATTCAAAGACAGGAGGGATGGTAAGATTTGGTTGTCACAATAGAAGTATGTTGAGAAGATACTTTTGAGGTTTGGTATGAACAATGTGAAACCAATATCAATCCCTTTGTCTTACCATTTTAATCTTTCTTCAAGTTTATGTCCTAGTACAAAAGAAGAAAAGGAATATATGTCTCAAATACCATATGCTAATGCAGTAGGAAGTCTAATGTATGTGATGGTTAGTACAAGGCCAAAAATTTCACATGCAGTTGGGGTTGTCAGCAGGTATATGGAAAATCCAAGTAAAGAGCACTGGGAAACAGTGAAATGAGTGCTTCGGTATCTGAGGGGCACAAGTGATTACTGTATCACCTATAACAGTGGTCGTGAGTTAGTCTATGGATATGTTGATTCTGATTTTGCAGGGGATTTGGACAAGAGAAGGTCGACTTCAGGGTATGTCTTTACTCTTGCAGGTGGAGTGATTAGTTGGATGTCAAAGCTATAGAACATTGTTGCTTTATCCACTACAAAAGCATAATACACAACTTCTTCACATGCTTTCAAAGAGTTAGTTTGGTTGAAAGGTTTGTTTGGTGAGTTTGGAAGGATGCAAGACAAAGTAAAGTTACTTTGTGATATTCAAAGTGCTATTCACTTGGATAAGAATCCAACCTATCACAGTAAAGAAAAACATATACCTATCAAGTACCATTTTGTAAGACAGGTCATCGATGAATGTGGAGTCTCTCTTGAGAAAGTGCATACAAAAGAGAACTGCGCAGACATGTTCACTAAACCTGTATTGTTAGAGAATCTACGATGGTGCTTGGCTTCTCTTGGCTTGCAGAAAAGGTGATGAAAAAAACACAGAGCAAGGTATCAAGTTAATTTTTTTCAAGGTGGAGATTGTTAAATGATGACAACAGGTTTCTTAGTTTAGGATTCTAGATCCTATGAATCAGTGATTGGTTGTAACGAATGAGACCAAATTAGAGAGGGCTTTCAATAATCAGTTTCATGTGTAAATGTATTTATGTAAGCCTGTATAGGAAGACATGAGCGGGAGAGTGAGTGAGCTACTGTAATCTCCATTATTTGAATAATAAGACAATCGATGCCTTCCCTTGGTGGAGGTAGCCCAACGTTTGGGTGAACCACGTAAAATCTTTGTGTTTATGATTTGTGTGATTGAGTTTTCCGCATTTGCAATCATAACAGATCAACTCCCTGTAAATGGGATGTTTCTAAAACCATACACCATTCACAAACATTAAAGGAATAGTAAGAGAATCCTAAGATGGTGAGGAGTATATTTCAAGGATTTTACGCCCATATTTTCTAAAAGTAATAAACAATCATGGCTATGTTAGTCTTTTAGATATAATCAAAAACATAATCCATGAAAATAAATCAACAAATATACCTTCAGAAGATAATGGAACTTATTTTGACCCTAATTTTGGACCCATGTAGTCATCCATCACATTGTTGTTGGCTACGGTTAGGTTAATTATAATTTAAAATAGCATGGATGTTTAATTACATAAGCAAAACACATGCATACTTGTTATTTTCTCCCCCTTGTTTAGGTCTCTTTCTCCTTCTTCTCTACAAGAATAGGTTGGTAGGCATGGAAATTTTAAGTATATATACTTATCTTAAAGTGTAGAAACCTTGATGAATTTTACAAATTCTTAAAATTCTAACCTTAAATTGTTGGGCTATATTTTTGTAAAAATATTAAAATTTCTAAGTATTTTATATAGTTTTTAGAAAATTTTGGAAATTTTTAGAGTAAAATACTTTTATGCTATAAAATTTGGATGAACAAAATGGAAATTAGTTTATCATTTTTTTGTTTAAAAACATGGAAAATTAGCCCATGGATGAAATTTAGCCCCTAAAATTTTCCTTTTTGGCAAGTGAATAGTCACAATTGCCTCTTTAATTTTATCAAAAACCAATTTCTTGACAAACTAGTTAGCTTTTTTGATGACTAGAATTTGTAAAGACACATTGGTCAAATTAAGCTACGGTCCTAGGCTAACTAAGGGAGCTACTCAACTATTTTGCACTTTTATCTACTTTTTCCTTTTAAAATACAAGTTCTTCACTCATTCAACCACAAATAATTCAAATTCCAAAAATAAACCATTGAATAAATTAGAAGAAATAAAGTTATATATATATATATATATATATATAAAATCAACTATTTGTGACTATTAAATATGTCAATTACCAATATAAAATCGATTGTTTACATATACATAAAATTGTCACGGTCTATATAGAAAGAAGTAATAAATTTTAACCTCAATCCATGGCAATCACTACATGATTATCAACTTCATACCATAGAGTCTCAACCGAACCAATACATATTTAAATAGTAAACACCTCTAACTACATGAATGATAAATAGTAAACACCTCTAATTACATATTTAAATAGTAAACGCCTCTAATTGCATGCAGGTGGGTGTTATGAAAGTGGTTGTATCAAATCAGTGGATTTTAATTTGTAGACACAAATATAACCCAACATAATCAACAATGCATATTGAATTAGATCATAATGGTGAATCTACATAAATCATCATTAAACTATTTTAACTATTTCAAAGAAATGATGCTCATAGCCCACATGTAACATTATCCAAATGTCATAGTACATTAACATAGAAATTGAAGCACAAGTATTACATCTAGACCAATAACACTATAACGATCTCACCATCCTTAATGGCTTTAGTGCACACTACGATGATGACCCTATAGAGACCTACAAGGAGACTTTGGTCGGATCACGATAAGAAAAGATAAATCCTCTCCATTTAATCATTAAAGTAATTGTCATAAAACAAAAGAAAAAAAAGTCCACGTTGCAAAAATTTGCAAAGTAATTGTCATAAAACAAAAGAAAAAAACCACGTTGCAAAAATTTGCAATCAATCTTATGTTGATTAAATTTTGGATCAACAAATAGATAGTCATAAAAATCATTAATTTTAGAGTTTGCTAGAAACTTCAATTTAGATAAAACTATATTAACTTTGATGTCTGTTAAGAAAATGTCAACGACATGAAAAACAATAGATTTTAGATATATGAAAAAAAATCCAAACTTGTAATACAATACAATATATATGTACTTATTTCCTTATTTTTGAGATTACATTATATACTCTATTTTTTTATGTTGTAATTTCATCACTTCCACGTCTTATCATTTGAGTACGCCATTTGTATTTTTATTATTACTATTATTTTTAAATAATATATACTTTCTATGAGACACCATTTTCCAATTAAGAGTATTATAGTGAAGTGTAGCATCTCATAATATTTAAAGAATAAACTTTTAATTATGTATAAATTGTAGGAAAGTGTACATGTTTCACCAAAGTTTTTTAAAACTTACACCTAATCTTAATTATGTGAAACAAATGACGTTACACTTAATGATAATTCTTTGAAACAAACAACTTGTAAGAATATTGGGGGAGTCAAAATTTGACACAAAAATATGATCACTCTTTCTTAACCACATAACCAACATCTTATTAAAATGTTGGTTATTGTAGACACTAATATTCAATTCAATTCAGATATGTTTATTAAGTGGTGCAACTATGAGAGAAATATAAAGTACCTGTATGTAAGTGTTGGGCACGGGCTTATGTTGGGAAGAAAGTCTATTTTGGGTACATGGCTAATTTCGGAGAAAGATCTGTTTTCGAGAAAGACCTCTTTTTGGAAAGAAAGACCTAATTTTGGAGCGCACACAACAGGTGGCAAGAAAGAATCATGCAAAAAAGGAAGGAAAAGCACCATGCATGAGGAAAAGCAATGTGGCAAGCAGGTAGACAAGCCTAATTGTAATAGGTTAGGGTTTTTGACAAAGATTGTAACAGTTATAAGCCTATAAAGTAGTTCAATGGGTTGACAAGAGAGTAGTTGAAGGGGTTGACGAGGTAGTAGTTGAAGGGGTTGACGAGGTAGTGGATCAAGAGGTAAAAGGTTCAGGAAGTTCAAGAGTTCAGTCAAAAATTGTAAGCAAGTTTGTAATGAGTCTTGTAGAAGATTCAAATAAGTTTGTCTTTCAGGGTTAGGTCACAGGATGAGGAGCCTGGTGTGATCTAGTTAGCGTCACAGATGGTTCCTACCCTCATTTTGATTGTATTACAAAAGATGTAATGTGTGCAGTGCAAGATTTTGCAACTGAGTAAATAAAAGAGTAGAGAAGCCAGATCTTTGTGGACGTAGCCCCAAGAGGAGGTGAACCATGGTAAACCTTGGGTTCTGTGTGATTGTTAATGAATTCTTTACTTTTCTGTTGATCATTAGCTTAATAATGAATGGTTAAAGTAGTTATATCAACATCCATAATAGGTTTAAAGATGAATAAATCATAGAAGTACATCAATGATTAACAAAGATAATTCATAAGGAAGAAAGAAGCCACCCACAATCCCCACTCATTCCTAGACTGCAAACACGTAAGTATTGCAATCCCCCATAAAATCTATCTCGGGTGAGACTGCATTGTGCACCCTATGTGCGATGTTACCTTCTGGTTTACCAAGATAGTTGATAGTTTTGAGGGTTATGTTGGAAACCTGTTTGAGATCAGAACCTGGGTTAGCCCAAGAAGAATCTAACCAACAAATGGTTTCATTGTCGATTGGAACTACACGGGATTGAGTGGACAGGATCCCTAGAAGAAATGCGCGAAGGATGAAAGTATAGAAGGGAATTTTTAGGCCATGGAATCCAATGAAGGAAGAGATTGAAAGATGGTTGAAAACAAAGGAATTTGAGTTTTCGCAGAAGGACAATAGAAACCCTAAGTTAACACCATGCAAATATCTCGACAAATATGTTCTTAGAAACTTGCATGAGGTATTT
The DNA here is from genome assembly GCA_000966675.3 of Picea glauca. Taxonomy (NCBI): domain Eukaryota; kingdom Viridiplantae; phylum Streptophyta; class Pinopsida; order Pinales; family Pinaceae; genus Picea; species Picea glauca. The sequence continues at coordinate 194,591 of JZKD02S1779439.1, read as the reverse complement.
TTTATGGTTTCCCTCATTTGTTACAGGAGTGGGTGTTGAGGTTAAAGGAAAACTGCCCTACAAATCGAATCAAACAACTAGAGTGGAATCCTTTGGAGATCGCACAGTTACAACAAATTAATAACAAATTTACGCATGCAGTAGATTTCTGGTTAGATAGTATTGTTCCAGGTTTTATCACTGAATTTGCAGTATATACCGCGAAGTCCTACACAACAACAGAGAAGGATTTTATAAAAGGAACCAAAGGTAGGTACATCATATCGTTGTATACTTCAACCAAGATTTTATTGTATGACAATGGTGTGATCACCATTGAATCAGACAACTAAACTTCCCTGTGTGCATGGGGGAAGGGGGGAAGCACTGACAAGAGCTTGAGATATGGACAGGGAGATGGATGAGGGAAAGAAGCAGGAGGCCATGGAACTAATCATGATGGAATAGGATCAAATAAAGAATATAATGGAAAAAGATGGAAAGACGCACGACGGAATACCCTACCAATATAAAATGAATAACAAGAAGAGAGCCATAGCCATCAAAGAGGGCTTGGAAATCGATGAAGAAGAGTAGAAGATTTTCGAGCTATGGAGAAGATTGAGGAAATATTGCGTACAACACATGAAAGGAAAACAGGAGGTCCAGTGTCAACTACATGACGCAGAACTCCAATCCAGATCACCGTCAGTGTGGAATATACAACCCCATGTGTGACTAATACACCAAAAAGAACACTAACATTTAGACAACCGAATTTTAGTGGAAGAATGAAAACAGGATAGGGATCCAATCAAGGAAAATCAACCGGGGGAGAAAGTTTAGGAAGAAATAGTCCATTATCTACACTGTGCGGAGGAAGTAGTTCAACACAGTTCAAAATGGTAGGGCATGATCCCACAATCAGATTACCAAAATTTTGGGGAGAGACATCAGAGGACCCTGAAAAACACTTATTCATTTGTGAGAATATCTGGGAAGACAAGCGGATCAAAAATGAGGATACAAATCTCGCGGATTTAGCTATCACACTAAGAGACTATTTGTTGGACTTGTACATGAGCCTAGATGAAAACAGTCCAAAGGGAGTACCAAAGACTATCACAGACGTGAAAAAACTACTGGTAAATGAATTTCAGAAGCCAATATCAGAAGACCAGTACATGAATGAAATGATTGAAATCAATAAGAAACCATGTAAGTTTGTTTGGGAGATTAATCAGAGATTCAAACGTCTGAAAGGTAAGTTGAAATATGAAATTAATGACATGCAACATAGGTACTTATTTGTGAACTCATTGTTACCACACTTGAAGTATCTGTTAAGATAGCAGAAGTTCCAAACTCAGACAGAGGCTTTGCAGGCAGCCCTGGAACTAGAAGAGAACCAATATCAATAGACAGATCTAGCAATAGAGGAGTTGAAGGAGGATTTGAAGAATCTAACAATTCAACTTAACCAGAATAAGGGAAAAGAGAAAAGAGAAGTTGTTTGGTGTACACTATGCAGGACAAAAGGACACCATAAGAACGAATGCCCAACTTTTGTGTAGTACATGGCAACATGGGTGCCAAACTCCTTGCCAACAGAAGGAAAATGGTGCGAGAATTGTAAGACGCATAGGCATGATCCATATCACTATCCAATGATGCAGAAGTATAAGACAATAACAAAATGTTCATATTGAAATTTTTGCAAATCAGTGGGTCATGATGATAAGGATTGTAGAACGATGGAGCTAATGAGAGAAACAACTTTATACACTTATAGGGTGCAAGAAAAAAATATGATAGGACAAGTTGCACCTCAGTTCAGCTAGGTACCACAACCATACAACAATGCACAGTTGTAGTACAATAATGCCCAACCACAGTATAACCCTACGCAAAATAACCAGGTACCCCAGTACAACGCACCGCGAGGAGATCGAAGTGGATACAGAGGTGGAGGACGAGGCAGAGAAGAATTTGGATGAGGCAGAGGACTATTAGTGTGCCACAAAAACCAAAACCAAGAAATTATGCAAGGGATTATCCACTTCCACCAGTGACATGTATGTATTGTTGTGATGTAGACCATGACACAAAAGAATTCCCAACACTCTTGGGAAAGATCTAGGAAAAAAGGAACCATAACAACCAGAATGTCCATTGGATTTATGTAGAAGTCGGGGATGATGGGAGAAACTTCAATATAGTCACTCAAGGAGGAACCAAGACAGGATTTGATGCAGCAAAAAAATATCTAGCTCAACACCAATGTGTTAACAATAATATAGAGCCACATAATCATTTTGACGTGTGGAAATAAAAGGAAACATTTAAGGAGGTCATATAGGAGCTTCTCAAGAAGAACATTGTTTCTACATTAGTCGTGTAGCAAACGCAGAACCCACCAATGTACGAGATTCCATATTCAATGGACCATATCCGTAAAGGACAAGCTTTAGAGAAGGTAAGTATTATTGGTCCTAAAGTATGCACCTGGATGCTTAAGGGAAGAGCTAGGCCACCTCAAGTTTAGAATGATTGGTTTTTGGATTTTGTTTGTCACTTAGAGGGTTGGTTTTACCAAGACAGGAGCATGGTTGGGTTGAAAAAATGACAAGGATGAGGGTTCTCCTTGGCTAGTGGTACAAAAATGACATACAAGTGAAATAATAGAGGTAAAAACAAATGGAAACAACAAACCACTCAATGAATAATCTTTTGCAAGAATTTTAATACTCAAAATATCATTTCAAGACATTAAACATGTATCAAAAACATAATTACTCCCACAGGTTGCAATAAAAGAAAATTTTCACCAAAGCATTAGTTGTTTTACAGGTTGCATATTAGTAAAGATAAGTTATACAATACCTGAAGGAAGTGAAATGTACTTCACACAGATCAAAAACTGCATTCAAGACAAGATAAAAACACATAAATATTTTGACAAAAACATTGTAATCAAGAGTATATTCACGAGGTAGAGAGATTTAATCCATGAATAGAATAGATTCAACTAGATGATGTATTGATCTTATTTTCCCCAAAAATGAAACCCTCAAAACATACAAAAACTGCATATTTATCAAAGTTGCAGAGGCTCTCGTCCATCTGGGACTAAGACTTAACTCTACACCACCAGTTGTAAAACAACTTATTAACTTAACTAGAAACTATTGGAGTATAGTAATGTATACTTCACACATGACTTAACCAAAAATAGTGGTTCTTATCACACATAAAAGAACACTTATTAACTTAATCTAAAAGATTCTTGAAATTGAACTAAAAGCTGCTACTAGCAATGAAACTATACCGATGCATATGCTAGAGAAACTAAAATTTGACAGAATTAATTAGGAGTGACAAAATTGAGTTCTATATTGAGCATTGGTATCCATGCATGTTGTTGGAGGCCATTGGGAGATAACTGGACTGTGTTTGGAAACATTTTTCTTCAACTTATATGTTTGAGAAAGAGGAAAGTCTTCGGGTGCTTTTTTGGAGTCTTCGATATTCCTTCTGCAGTCTAGAGTACAGTTTCTTGAGTCCTGGTCTAGCACCCCTTTTTAAACATTTCAAATATGGAATAAATGTGGTTGAGACAATTCGAAAATCCAATGTTCTGGGGCTTCAGAGCACATACTATACATGTCCTCCAGAGGACATAACCCACAGAGTCATTATGTAGCAGTAATTATGTATTAACCCGAGATTAATTAAACATTCATCATTTAAGGACTTCGAGACTTTGTCTCTTCGGGGTTCGGAGGTCTTTTAAATGTTGTTCTTGGAAACCTCCTATTATCGGACTAATCGGTAGGTGAGGACACTAACAGATCTCCCTAGATCCACCTGGATCTAGAACAAAACAGGACATGACATGACTCTTTCCCTAAGTTATGACCATTGAATTAGCTAGTAAGGAGGAACAAGTGGCATACCTTTGTATCGCTTCCTTAGGTCTATGTTTCTCTTGCTTCGCTTCGGTTCTCTCTTGAGGTCAATACCAAGACAACACAAACCAACCAAAGTGAAGATAGCGAAATGTATTCAATCATCAACTTATGTGTATGATCAAGAAATTACACAATAAAGTAAGAATGACTTTATGGGAAAAGGACATGTCATTGTATCATATTAATTGAAAGTAGAAGATACAACCTGATCGCCTTGATGTTGCAAGCTTCCTTTTGGTGACTCTTGGTTCCAACACACACACTTTCTTTGTCTTTGCATGAAGAAGATCCAATTCCTCTTGATAGACCTACTAGAGTCTCCAAGCTTCTGTTCAAGCTGGGTTCTTCACACAATTCCTTCACCAATTCTTCAATTAATCTTGC
>JZKD02S1779439.1:161273-190207 GCA_000966675.3 Picea glauca | reverse complement strand
TACATGGATGAGAATGATCCCACCAAATCAGGGAAGCCAGTAAAATGACAACCATACGAATGCCAACCCATTTTCTAGAAGATCCCCTTCTACAACCCTCGAGACTTCTTCCCTTTTCTAAGATTGAAAACAAGTTCGCACCCTATGTATAGAGCACAGTGCGAGAAGTTCACACCCTATATGAAGGTGGCCTGCGAGAATGGGTCATTCTCACACCCTAGGCTATAAGCAGCTTGCGAACTCACTTTGAAAATATGTTTTCTGGAAGGAAATAAATGCTACTTTTCTTAGGAGAAAGTTCTTGTTGGGAACCTAAGTACACCATTTGTTAATACATCACCGAGATGACCAAAATCATGTGTAACAGAATGCCCCCCAAAGTATGAGGCCAGAATCAGTGACAGCCGAAATACTTTGTAAACTGCGTGTATGTGTCGGAAACCAAGAGCACACCTAATCGGAAACCTGCAAACAACCAAGCATCTGCAAAATATCATACTAGTTCTGAGGTAGGCATTCCCATAATTAGATCACAGATAGATGACATCATAAACATAGGTCATGGCCACGAATCATACACCGTGGATCCATGCCATCAAAATATCGCATAGCCACCAAAAATACACTGTGGATCCATGCAAGAAAATTCAAATTAAGACGACATAGCCACGAGACATACAAAGTGGATCTATGTGTCAACAAATTAAACATATTCCATCGTAACCTATATCAAATAGATGAGATCCAGGGTCTTTAATCCCATCACTTAAAAGTACGAATCTAACCATGTGATTACATGTGCTGAAGTCGAACATGGTAGAAACCACTTGATTACCGGTCATTGATGAAACTATTAACAAGTGCGAGGGAAATCACCATTAATGTCAATGACTCCCAAGGTATACTGGTACAATCCACCGAATGTGAATAAATGAGTTGAGATCGAACATTCGACGAAATCTCCCGATCAGGGGTCAATGATGAAAACCTAGTGTCAAAAGCGAGGAAACTTGCCATTGAGGCATGCAAGTTCCAAGGTACCAAATAATTTCTAAGTCTTGTTTTCAGATAATAAGCTAGAGTCGACGGAACAAAACTCGTCATAGGAGGGACTTGATGTATCCCCCATCAATGACACGAAACGAGTAACATATTTTGAAGGCAAAACAGAGTATGATGTAAGTTGGACTAGACACAGGGAAGGTCGACACGGAGAGAATGGACAACTGCAGATGGCTGACTCAATTTCGGATGAACTTCTCTTGAACATATGAATGACATGACCAATGATTTGGCAGCACTGACTTAGAGATGACTCAGGATATGACCTTGTAGCAAGTCAAATGAGAGACAAATGGATTTCCCAAACCGGCTTCAAATAATGAATAGGGGCGGTTTCATGTTCAAGAGCGACACTTACTGCCAATAATATGAATACGAAAAATATCCCTTTCCCAAATTTTCCCCCACCATTTCTGGCGAGTACCTCTTTATTTTTACGCAAGCTTGAGGAGGATAACATATTCTTATTGATGTAATCTCATCCTTCGGATGAGTCCCTCGGAGTATGTTTAACGAACCCTAGGAAGGAGTGGTTCGGTCCCATTACGGGTCTTTCGATGTTTGTTTAACGAGTCCAAAGATAGAAAACTCAAAGGTTTTTCATGATTATAGAATCTGGAAAAACACTCAAAAGAGAACTCTCTTAGTTCATTTTTTGTAAAATAGTCTGATGAGACCGAAAAAGAGATAAATTATTTCCCAACAGATGCTTTCTTCAAATACTTTAATGAGCATGAAAATAGCAAGATCGCTCAGAAATCTTTTCATGTTTAGAGAGTCTGAAAAGAGCTTAAAGAGGACTCCAGGGGGTTCCTTTTTCGTTTAACCTTGTTGAGCCCGAAAAAGTGATAAAAGTGTGCTCGATTACGTTCTCATGTATTTTCAAGCGTGAGAACGAACAAAGACCAATCTGGAGGTTTTGTGAAAAAAGCCATAAAAAACAACTTAAACATGCGATGAAAAAGAGAAAAAATCTGTATCCCTGTGTATGGACGTCGAAGTCGTCATGTCTGCAAAAAGTCACACTCATAGAGGTATTAGGCATGAGGTTTGATAAATAAAACAATTATAAAAACCAATCAAAATGGTAAAAAGTAAATATAAGTGGGTAAAAGTTCTTTCTACCATAGTCATTGTAACTTTGCCAAGATTTTAGCCCAAAACCCCTCTTTTGCCCTTGAATTTCGGCACTTGATTGTGGAAGTTACGAGCAACCATTTGGCGAACCGTCTCTAGCAGTGAGGTAAGCTCCTTGTCTTCTATCTTTTCATGGTTCAATTTTTAATTTTCATTGGTAAATTTCAAGTTTTTGAGCTTGTTTTAGGGCTCAAATTTGCGCTCGGGCATTCTTGCAGGCCAGCCACACGGGACCTACGAGAATGCATCATTCTCGCAGGTGACCCCAAAGGAACCTGTGAGAACCTCGCACTGTGCCAAAGGGGCACTTGCGAGAACCACAAAGTGAAATATTTCTTTAAAGTTTGCTCAATGAAAAATGTACCAAGTCTTGAAGAGAGTTACTGACCTTCTTATTATGGTTCTTATGAAGGCATTTGGCTGTCACCATGGTTCTAGAATGGCGTGAAAGAGAGAATGAAGAAGATGATGCTATTACTGGGAATAACCCAAGAACTGTTTTCGCTTTGCAAGACTGTGGTCTCCTGAAATTGTTTCAGATCCTGGGTATGAGGGCCCAAGTCAGGCTGTTGGAGTACCTCATTCATATGTGGGACGTGGACCAACAAGTATTCCATGTAGGGGTCCACACATTGTCCTTGGATATTGAGGAAATTTATTTCTTAACAGGACTGTCATGGCGTGGGTACCATGCTAGTTTGACTGGTAGTTGAGGTGGTGGGTTGCCTATGAGTGAATATTGTCGTCTGTACTGTGTTCCAGAGGTGGAAAGAAGCAAAGGAAAAGTGGCTATTTGGGGGGTCCAGGATTTGACCCTTCGCACTATTTTTTTCACCATTGATCATATGGTTGGGAGTGATACTCCACACATGGCTCTCTAGAGCTACTTTCAGTACACCATAGAGTGTACTGAGCCTCAGGTTTTTAACTGGTCAGACGCAGTGCTTCGTAGCGTGAAGAGGCAGTTGACCAAATGCAGGAGAGGTGACCTAAAGAAATTTAGGTATGGGTCATTGTTGGTGTTCTTATTTCTTGAGAGGGTTCCCTTGCTGAGGTTGCAGGTTGAGTGGAGTTTACCATCTCTAGAGGATCCGAGAATGCTGAGGTGGTGTAACCTCATGGCCCGACATAACCTCATGGCCCGGCATGTAGCTAGACCAATCATCAAATACAATGATTCCTTCTTTGACTGGTTGCGACCACAGATGCTGATGGTCGATGATTATGCCTATGTCAGGTTGGACTTCTGAGGGGATCCGAACTTGGCCCTGCCCAAGGGGGCTCAGTGGGGAGATCTCGGTAAGAAGTATACATTTTTTACTTTCTAAATGTTTTTGTGGATTTTATCATATGAAAATGTTTTTATGTTTGTCTAAGGTCTAATTACAAAAATTCTTTTTTGATGACATAGACGTGGGGCCTTACCGACCTCCGGGTACTTCTCCTATTCAGTGACGAGGAGAGGTGGATCCAGTGCCACGATGGGACGTTGAAGATTATGAGGCAGTGGAACAGAACTTAGAGGGTTTGACTGCAGACATTCCGGACATGCCTCTTGGAGAAGTCCCACGACGTTATCAGCATCATACAGTGGTTGTATCAGAGTTTGTTGGCCGACTGCTTCATAGGGTTTCCCGAGAATTCGTGTGTTACCATGAATGTCATCCATGAAATAACTTTGTAGAAGCTATGAGCTTCATATTTTGAAATTTTGGTCCTCGGACATAACTTTTTTGTAAAAAACTTTTTGATCGTTATATATACATACAACTTCTATCGGCTTATCTTGTGTTGTGTGATACTTGTGATGTGATTGATTTATAAATGACCCAAATGTCTATCTAATACATAGTTAGCTAATGCATCAGTTAATGTATTTAGACATCTAGGAATATGCTGATACTCAATATAATTAAAATAACGTTCCAAGAGGCGAATTCGCAAATATACCCTTAACAAAGTAGGACTTTGAATAGCATAGACATTACTTAACTGTAGTACTACGAGCTGTGAATCGAGTCGCACAACCAAGTGACGGATACCAAGCAAGATAGCATCAATCAAAAATTCGATAACGACGCTATACTCTGCAATATTTTTGGTCGCACGACCGAGGCACACACCTTGTAGAGTGATGAGTTCGTTTGTAGGGGCGTAAATTGTCCACGCGGTAGAAGCAAGGTTCTGAGTACTACGACTAGCGCCATCAGTGAAGCCAATGTGGGGTAGCGAAGACTCCGACATCTGGAAATCAAACACAACGTCACATAAGGGCAGAGACCAGATAACGAAAAAACAAACTACAGTAACACACAAGAAGTATGATACAATAAAATACAAGTACTTGTGCATAGGTGATCTTATGCATAGTACTTCTTTAAGTAGAACCCATTTCTAGGTTCACTCAAAGGGATATCGTCATAATATACTAACTCGTAGGCTCCTTTCTCCAAAACTCATCTAACGATATAAGGACCTCGCCACATGGCTTCGAATTTTCCATCTCCTATCATATCTCGATCTTGTTCGTAGAGGAGACCCAAATCTCCTTCAGAGAAAACGCGAGGCTTGACATGTTTGTCGTATTGGGCCTTGACACATTTCTTCTGGGCTTCTATGACTAGGGTAGTATCGCATCGAGTTTCATCTAATCACATGAGATACAACAGACATTCTTCTTCTACAGAAGTGGTTGGTAGGAGTTCGATGGCTAGTTTTAAAGAGGTTATCTCGCATTCAATCGGGAGGATGGCTTCTAGACCATAGACTAACCGAAAAGGTGTAAACCCAGTAGCGGACTTAACGGATGTCCTGTAAGCCCACAATGTTGAAAACAACATTGTGTGCCAACTTGTTTTGTGAATCCCTATCATTCGTCGAAGCATGGTTATGAGAACTTTATTAATCGTTTCGACTTGGCCGTTGGATTCTGGGTAATAGGGTGTTGAGTTTTCATGGTGAAGACCCAACTTTTAGTGATTTCGGACATCATGAAGTTTCTAAAGTGGCTATCGTGATCAGTGATGATAGCCTGAGGAACACCAAAACAAGCTATGATGTGATTGAAAATGAATAATTTTCGGCCTTTCCAGTACTGTCAAATGTCAGCATCGCCTCAGCCCATTTTGTAAAATAATCTATGGCTACAATAATGTATCCATGCCCCCCAGCCGAGTGGGGGTGACATGTCATGAAATCGATACCCCATTTCGCAAAGGGACCAACGGAGACCACAGGGTGAAGAGGAGCAGGATGTGACCATATCTTATGATTATAGGTCTGGCAAGCATGGAATTTTTGGACAGCGATTATGTAATCGTTAAATAAAGAAGGCCAAAATTACCCTTCTCGTAATATCTTCTAGGCAGTAGCATACCCGGACATATGACCACCACAGGCTCCAAAATGGCAGTCAATTAAGGATTTATCGGCTTCATCGAACATGAGGCAGCGTCGAAAAACTGAGTCAATCCCACGGCGATAAAGAGTATCCCCGAGGATAATATATTGACGAGCTTGGTTGCATATTCGATGCTAGTCAATACTGGAAAAATTGGGCCAGAAAGTCTAGGTTTGGAGATATATGATGATATCACCGTACCAAAGATTGGAACTAATTAGGAAAAGGGATTCATCAGGTAATGAATCGGCTGCTACATTTTCCGTTTGAGAGTAGGGAAAGTCGCATATAAACTCGGAAAACACTAAGGACTTCTTGGACTTAGCTCGTTCGAATTCCAAGTCAAACTCTTGGAGTATTACGATCCATTTGGAGTATTTTCCCCCAAGAAATTGACGTGTGAGAATGTGTTGCATAGGGTTGCAGTTAGAAATTACCATAGTCTTGTGAGAGAGGATATAGTGTCGGAAACGTTGAACTGCTTGGATGGCTGTCAAGGCCAGTTTTTTGACATGTAAATACTTTGTTTCAGTAGGCATTAGACTTCAAATCAAGTAATAGATAATATGTTCATCATGAGAATCATCCTCTTGGATGAGAACCATAGAAATGGTGTAATCCGAGGCTGCGAGGTAGAGGAAATAATCACGACTGTAATCGGGGGGGAAGAGAAGCGGAGCACGTGTCAGGGACAATTTCAAAGCTTCGAAGGCTTTGTTTGCGATGGTATCCCATACGAACTTAGACTCCTTTTTTAGTAGTCATGTAAATCCAAGAGTTATCTCGTCATAGTTCAGGATGAAACGATGAAGAAAGTTTGCTTTCCCTTGCAAACTTTGTAACTGGCGAAGTGTAGAAGGAGGAGGGAGATTGAGAATCACCTCGACCTTTAAAGGGTCTACCCTAATCCCTTGACATGAAACGATAAAGCCTAGAAGTCGGCTGGATTCCATGTAGAAAATGCACTTGTGAGGATTCAAGTGTATATGGTAAAACCGACAGCGGATGAAAATGGCTCGGAGATGGATTGGATGATCGACTCGGTGCATGGAATGAGCGTGAAATTCATCAAGATATGGCTGCACGATGTGCTTGATATCATGGAAGGCATAAGACATAGTGCATTGAAAAGTTGCGCCAGCGTTCTTTAGACCGAAAGGGAGTTTCTGATAGGCGAAAGTGCCCCAAGGACAAATGAAAGCGGTTTTGTGTTGATCATCGGGAACAATATTGATTTGATTATATCCAGAGAAACCATCCATCAGAGAGAAGATTTTGCTTCCGGTGCAATTGTCGACAATCTGATCGATGAAGGAGGTAGGAAAGTTATCTTTAGGACAAGCTTTGTTGATATCCCTATAATCAACGCATACACGGATTGTGCCTTGTTTCTTGTCGATCGGGAAAAGATTGGAAACCCAGTCAGTGAGGGCCATTGGGTAAATAAACCCGGCTTTGAGAAGTTTCTCGACTTCAAGCTTGATAATAGTCGTTTTACGTGGGTGAACTAGACGAAGGCATTGTCGGATGGGTTTAGTGTCTGGGTATGTCTTAATCTCATGTATCACAATGTCGGGGTCGATGCCTGGCATTTCTTCATAGCTCTAGGCGAAGACATCATGAGATTCTTTGAAAAGAGATTTGTAGGTGACGATTTCATTAGGGGAACACAAAGCTCCGATATGCACATTTTCGACAATTCCACGTTCGATGGATATGTTGAGGGGAATAGTGGGTGAGATATTTCTTAAGTTCCCTTCGGAAAACACATCATGTGTGGACTCGGGAATGGTTGAAATGACGACAATGGTCGACGGGGTTGATATCCATTGGTAGCTCTCGATGGTGTGTTGTTCCAAGAAGAGGATGGAATGGTGATGGCCATCATTCTAGGGGGTGTCTTCCATGATAGACATAATCATCTCGTCCGTGGGAAAAATGACACGGAAAGGATCTGGAGATAAATCACCAAGAGAGGGGGTAGAAGGGGTCGCCAATTGAATGGCCTGATAGGCGGATTCGACCGAACTCAAAGGCATTTTGTCATCGTAACGAAGATGATTGCCAGGGTCGGGTACCATCCATGGGTCGTGAAACACAGGGTTCCTATGAATCGAGGTGGATATCATGTTGATTAAAGCGAAAGATGAGTGTGGAACATCAGGTGGTGGAATGGGGAAGGTACCCATTAACGAGAAGTATTTGAGAAGACCTACACCGATGTTCTCATAACCCGGTGGCATTTTGGCGATGAATGGTATGTTGCCAGTACGTGTATCTGAGTTAAAGAAGGCTAATTGTTCGATGGTAATTACCTTTCCTTGATGTGGGAAACGTACAACACAAAAAAGAGTTGACACAACTGCGTGCATGGAATTGATCCAGCTACGGCCAAGCAAAAGATTGTAATCGAGAGGAGCGTCAAAGACTTCCACTTCGACTTGGATTGTTTTGCCTTCTAGCGTGATTGGCAATGAAGGAAGGACACTGTAAGGCTTAAAACCAGATCCATTGAAGGCTTTGAGTGTGTTATGGGATTCATTCAAAGAGGGAGAGTTGATGGATTTCCAGCAGGTAACATACATGACACATGTCGAGGCACCCTCGTCGATAACGGTTCTACAAATGTTTTTTTCAAAGACAATCACTTGGATTTGAAATGCGAGTTGAGGGGGTAACCTTGGAATATGGTCTGCCAAGTCAAAAATTATTAAATTCGTGTCCATCAGGTCGATTCCACCGATAGCTTTCAACAGTGCCTTCCATTGTGTGGGAAAACTTTGAAGGACTTCGAGGGCTGACATCGCGGAAGGTGTTTGGGCCAGATATTCAACAATGCTGAAGTTCTAGGCAGCACGAGCATGAGGATTGAAAGCCGATTTTTGAATGACGCCCTTTGGAGGAGGGTGAAGAACTGTGTCGAGGCTCGATCGTTCTAGATGAAGAGGACCATTGGTAGGTGGAGTCGTGAGAAATGGTTGGACCAATGAAGGAGGTGTATCATCAACCTTCTCCTTAGAGGGAGAATAATCTTTGGCTCGAGTGGTAAGTGTGATGTCATTCTTCTTTGAATCGTCAGTACACATTAATACATAGGATGTAGTGGAAGGGGAAGGTTGGTCATGAATGACCAATTGGGCCTATTGTTGAGAGGGGAAGGGTTGGGACAAAATGGTCGGAGTGGGTGGTTTCAAGGCCCCTTGAAGGAACTTAGTAACCTCGGTGTGTCATGGACAATCCTTCATGTAGTGATCATCACCACAGATAAGACAAGGGTAGCAAGGTTTGCACCTATCCCTATCGTCAACAGGTGGGGTTTTGGTTTTCTCTGCTTGAGAAGTATTTTTTTCCTCCTTACTCTTACCCTTTCCCTTTCTGGATTTGTTTTTACCGGCTGGGGTAAATTGAATATCATTTACCTCAAAAGTCTTGCCGATGGGAGGGTTAGGAGACGAAGCATTTTGAACATTAGAAGAAGCGGGTTTGGGGTTGTTGCTTGAGGTGGAATGTGGTTGGGCATGGAAAGTGCCAATCACACCGTCGACTACATGAGAAGCAGCTGGACTAGTTGAAGTGGTGGAAGTGGAAAGATGAGGTGCATCAAGGAGTAAGTTGTAAAGAGTACCCGTTTGTGAGTAAACGAGGTCAAGGTATTGAGCACGACTTATGACATGTTCTTCCGTGACAACTCCGCCCATGGCGATGTCACAACCAATGTCATTCACAAATGATTTTGTGAACCACTCTGCCAGCAACTGATTGGGAAGTTCGAGTTTGATGAGACGTCGTCTCCGTCGCCACTCATGAATGTGATCAGATATATGAGTGGCTTTGTTTTGTTTGAAAGAACTCAAAATCTTGGTCCCCATTTCATAACGGATTGGTAACTGGTAGTGGGTGAGAAAATCCATAGCTAGGGTGTTGAAGTCGATGAAGAAACCTCATGGTAATTCTATATACCACTTCACGACAGAGCCTATGAGAGTTCTTTGAAAAAGACGTAAATGTATAGATTCATCCATCAAGGAGTTGGATGAGCACCAGAGGTGAAAAGTCATGACGTGATTGTTTGGGTCCTCTCCCGCTTTGCCATCGAATTTAGGGATGTCAGATGCCAGCTTGGCTGGTATAGCAGGCCATTGGGGAGAGTGACAGATTGGATCATTTAAAATCCTTGACAGATCCGGGAGGTCCAAAGTGGCCAAGAAGGGTAACTCTCTATTCACATGCAGGTACTGGTGGCTTTGGGGAGGGAGTCCCATTGGAAAACCAGTGGGACCATAAGTAGTCTTCATATAATGCGGAGACCCAGGCAGATTCGGTGGTTGTTGTGGAGGAAAGTAGCTCATGGGATTGTATCCCTGAATAGGGACGTGAGTTTGAGCATTCAAGCCCCAAATAGGATTGGACGTACCTGGATATGGTTGGCCTATACTAGGGGGTATAACAGATGTAGTTGGAAGCTGTTTTCCCCCAGTCGATTGAAGATTATGTTGTATCAGATGGTTCCAATACTGGGCCAAGGACGGAGGTATGTTTTGTCCACAGAGTGGGGTCGGTGGGGGTTGTCCTCCAATCGGGGGTTGAATTCCAATTGGGGGTTGTGTTCCAATAGGAATTTTCCCTACAAGGGGGGGTTGAGTCAAACCTCCTTGGTGAAATTGTCCACCAACGGGAATCTGGTAATTTGGTGTGAATGACGGGATGGTGCCACTAGGATTGGTGCCACCGATAGAGGATTGAAAAGGTCCTCCGAAAGGGGGTTGAGGAAGTGTCAGAATGAAGCCGGGAGGAGAGTGCCCAGAAGAAGAGGGACCACCAGGATTTTCATATGGGGTTTGCGTAGAAGTGGGAATAAAAGCATTCAATGCACGGTATCTAGGTGGAAGCGTCGGGGTGACACTAGGTGAGAGCGGTGTGCCAATGGGGGCTTGACTAGCCACAGTAATCCCGGTGTGAATACTCGTAGTATCTATTTAATGGACCATTTCTAAAGGGAGGGTCAATATGTGGTTAGCTCGCAGAGCTTCTGTACCACGAAAATAATAAGCAGTAGTAAAAGGTACTACGTCTGGGTCAGAGGTTTCGGGGAACGCAGGTGAGACGGTGATTTCAACGCCTGCTCCTGAGCCAAAGAGATCCCATCTAAAAATGTCAGTGGACCAAAAAGGATCTTGGCCCTTAGGTCCTAGAAAAGGATCATTCGGTGATCCAGAAGACAAAACAACTAAGTCTCCGAAAGAATTCACTCGCATAATACGTCTCTCAAAACCAGGGTGAAGTCGAAAGTCCTCTCGAGAATTGGTAATTCGAAACCATTCTAGACAGTCATTTCTTTCCACTTGTGGAGTGGTGAAATCTTGAACTTCACTCTGTTGAGGAGAGCCCTCTAGTGAGCCTGCAAGCAGGGGTTGAGAACCTTCCATATTTTCTGGAGCTAAGCCCTGCATTCTATGTGAACGTTGTGGAGGGTCTATTGTGAACGAATTAAAAAACTGGCAAAGAGAATCCTATGGTCAACTTGGGTAAACAAACAGCATGTGCTAGTAAACAAAATCTAGGAAACAACACCAAGCAAACAAGACCTTCTAATTCCGAAGTCACTAGTTGGTGATGAAAGCCAACGTCGCAACAATGAGACGAGAAGGGGTTGGGCTAGGGTGGAAAAGTTACGTTGACGACCTGCTTAACGGACTTACACCTTGGTGCAAGCTCCCACACATAATCGTGGGTATACCCTCCACGGAGCCCTAGTGAGTCCGGCCAATGTCAATTCTAGGTACCATGAAGACTTGCCCCTTCATAGTCACCTTGTGTAAGACCCTAAGAAGATAAGTCGCTAAGGTTACCACTAACAAAAATAAATCCTGAGAGGACAGTCGACAGTCCGATCCACATGCAAGGGCAGGGTATCTAGCCCGAAATCAACTTGAGAGGCTTCCACTCATCATTGTGGGTATACCTCCAAGTGACCCTCGTAATACGTGAAATATCTACACCGATATCAACGAAGCAGGGTGAGTAACTCTGTCAATATCAATGCGACCTCGGGTTTGACCCTTGTGTGAGAAGGGTTTCCCAGGAAAAAATGTTGTAAATGGAATTTGACACTCCTTAACACAAGATGTTATTGTGTGTTTTGTGCTTTGGAGAGTGTATCTCTCTACCTATTCCAAATCTCTAGCCTAGCTAATTTTTGGTGTAATAGAGTCCTAGAAAAGAGTTACTTGTTAAATTTTAAAATTGCACAATATTATTAAGGGATGTTGTTACTCAAAGGAAACGGAGATGAAACTGATGGTGTTTGCGACTCTGACCCAACAATGCATAGATAGGAATGAAAGATATCAATTTTCATTCGATGAATTCTATGTACAGGAGGGAAAGAGAAGTGTTCCAGAACAATCTTGAACTATGATATACAATCTCCTTTAAAATGCAATATCAACGAATCACGTAACAATGACAATTCTCTATTTGTACTATTTCAATGATTGATTTCCAATATTTTCAAAATGAAAATGCTTTTAAAAAGAAAAATGTTTTTTACTTTTCAAAAAGATCCACACCATGGTGGTGAAAGTAAGGAAAACCAATAACTAACAAAAAGCAATAAACAAAACCCAAACCAATCTCTCAATGGAGACAAAAATGACAAGCAGACAAGACTAGTCTTTTCAATTGCATGAGAACAATGATTTTCCAAATAATGAGCAAATGATAAAGAAAAACAATCAAAACTTTCAAACTGATCACCATCTCCTAACCAAACAAGTACTCTGATTCCAGGATCAAAGAATATATCCTTGCTAAGAAAAGTCAAGAGATGAAAGTTGAGAAAAAGATGGACAAGAAGAGTCTTTGATTTCTGAAGACTGATCGTGCACAAAATCCAAAGTCAAGAAACAATCAACTAGTGGCCTAAGAAGTTCTTATCAGACACCTATATAGATCTGGGCATCTGAGCATACAAAAGCCTTAAATCCAAAAAATTTAAAAAAGGGTTCGCAGGCTATCAGTAATGTACAGTGCGAGAATGGAGCATTCTCGTAGGCTGGCTTCAAGCAGGGTGCGAGAATATCACACTGGACTAAAAGGCAGAGTGATAACTCAAGGAGTTCTCGTAGGCCACAAAGTGGTTCAGTGCGAGAAGGCCTGAAACTAGGCAAAATTTTGGAAAAAGACAAAAAAATTGAAGGGACTTCTGGACCCAGAGAGTCTGTCATAGTTTCCTGAAGACTTAGAGATTGATAGAAATGAAGAAAGGTAAGGCAAGAGGAAATGGCCAAGTAAAAACACCAAAAACCACTAAAAAATGGGTTGCATCCCCAGTGGAGTCACCAATTTTGTTATTGGACTAATCGGTAGGTGAAGACACTAACAGATCTCCCTAGATCCACCTGGATCTAGAACAAAATAGGATAGGACATGACTCTTTCCCTAAGTTACGACCATTGAATTAGCTAGTAAGGAGGAACAAGTGACATACCTTTGTATCGCTTCCTTAGGTATTTGTTGCTCTCACTTCGCTCCGGTGCTCTCGTGAGGTCAAGACCAAGACAACACAAACCAACCAAAGTGAATATAGAAAAATGTATTCAATCATCAACTTATGTGTATGATCAAGGAATTACACAATAAAGTAAGAATGACTTTATGGGAAAAGGACATGCTGCTTTATCATATTAATTGAAAGTAGAAGATATAACATAATCGCCTTGATGTCGCAAGCTTCCTTTAGGTGACTCTTGGTTCCAACACACACACTTGCTCTGTCTTTACATGAAGAAGATCCAATTCCTCTTGATAGACCTACTAGAGTCTCCAAGATTCTGTTCAAGCTGGGTTCTTCACACAATTCCTTCACCAATTCTTCAATTAATCTTGCTTAACCTTTTCCATGAGAATCCTTTCAATATATAGGAGAGGGTGAGATGGTTACATGGATGAGAATGATCCCACCAAATCAGGGAAGCCAATAAAATGACAACCATACGAATGCCAACCCATTTTCTAAAAGATCCCCTTCTAGAACCCTCGAGACTTCTTCCCTTTTCCAAGCTTGAAAACAAGTTTGCACCCTATGTATAGAGCACAGTGCGAGAAGTTTTCACCCTAGATGAAGGTGGCTTGTGAGAATGGGTCATTCTCGCACCCTAGGCTATAATTAGCCTGCGAACTCACTTTGAAAATATGTTTTTTGGAAGGAGATAAATGCCACTTTTCTCAGGAGAAAGTTCTTGTTGGGAACCTAAGTACACCATTTGTTAATACATCACCGAGATGACCAAAATCATGTGTAACACCTCTCGGAGGAAGATTCCCCGAATCTGACATGGAGTGTCATGGGAAAAAGGGTGACACATGTCACTCGAAATAGAATAGATGACATACCCAAATGTGCTTGAAATGAGTTCCACGTGTCTCAATAGATGAGTGTCACGTGCAACTCTCAAATTGGACCCTAGACATGATATAAGAACGTGATTTCAAAGGTTTTTAAGGGTGGTTTGGGTCCACACCTCTCCTTCTTCCGCAATCAACCATCAATCACCATGTACTTCACAAGCTATACAATGGTTTCAATTAGGTAAATGCTCTAAGAGATTAACGTTCAAGCGGTTTTTATTTTCTGCAATGAATGTGAGCAGTCAATCAGTTTTGCAATCTCTGATTTGGGTTACCCTACTACTTAGAATCCCCACTAAAGTTTTATCCATCTGCCAATTTTAGAATTCTTCTAACCATATTTAGAGATGGCACCAATTTTGGCGTTCGGGAGCTTTTGAATGTTGAGCATGAATATCTCACGGAGTGACAATATCCCGGATCTGGCATGGCAACGTGATGCTACAAATAATGACTTAGAGGCTCCAGTGCTTCAGGGCTCTGACACTTTATGAATCTACATTTTATCTTGATCAAAATCTCCTGGAGGACAATCTCATGGAGTGATGTGGTGTTCTGTCGTCATATTGTTGACATGTCACAGAAAGAAGGGTGACATGTGTCACCCAGAAATAGGTAGATAACATAACCAAAGGTAAATGAGTGCCACATGTCATCGACATATGAATTCCACGTGTCTTAGGTTCTTCCACACTTTGTCTCTTCGACTCTTTGGATATGCACTTATCTTGATGTAAAACATACTAGATGGTTGATCCTATGGATCTGACGTGGTAGGCCGAGGCTCCGGTGCTTCGGGGGTTCGTGCTTCTTGTTAAACCCTGAGCGATTTTGAGACTCTGAATGCATGATATTTGTTGATATGAAATGACTATTAGATCTCCACCATTGAAATTTAACCTGTATGTTTGGATTAAAATCTAATCCCGAAATCCACTGCTCTGAATTGCTGTGTTTTTCTTTCGGATATTTCATGCGCAAACAAAGGACTTGGTTGACCTATTGCATTCTCAATCAATGTAAAACATGATGAAAATTATTTCTAACTCAAACCACAACATGCAATCATCCTTCAAGAAAAAAATAATAATTTTCGCATAGAATAAATCAAGAAAGATACCGATGAAAAACCAAGTCATTTAACAATGGGAAACTGACTTGACCAACCAAAAGAGGAATGATTTTTATGAAGGCATGGGTAAATGAGAGAGGAGGGGCAGGGGGTGCAGACTAAGGTCTCAACATTGGCTCCAACTAGGGACAACACCCCCCTATGGGATATTGAGAACAAAAAATAAGTTCCTTGGAATTAAATAACTTTCTCGCACCTTCCTTATCTTACCTATGTTTTTGTCTGCCAACCATGTATATCTGCTAATGTCTCTCATCGATGCATCTTATTGAACTTAAAACTAAAACTACACCCCAGTGCCTTTATTGGGCTATGGAGTCTTTATTCAGAAGAAAACTAACTAATCAAAAATGAAAAAGGAAAGCATCTATGGTATAAGAGGGACCTTCCCTCAGTCTTTCAAGAAAAATAGTGTTTCAGGAAGTGTCCATTTACCGGGCCTCCAAAAATTTCAGTATCATCTAGATTATGTAAAAAAAATGTATTATTTTCCAGAACCTCAACCACCTTAAAAGGACAAAACTAGAGGTTATTGAACTTACCATGCTTAGACTTTTCTTTCCTTCTAGCATCCCACCTCAGGACCAGGTCGCCTTCTTGAAATATCTCCTTATTTGTTTTATTGTCAAAAGTTGACTTGATTTTTCTCTAGTATGCCTTAGTTATCTGATTCAATGCTTCTCTCTTTTGTTGAACCTCTATAATATGAAAAATTCTCCTCTAGATGTCATTTGGCACATCCATTTCTTCCTGTAGGAATTTCAGAACTGGTAGACCAAGTTGAGTAGGGATGATATCATTTATTCCATAGACTAGTTGAAATGGTGAGGTTCCCAAGGATCTCTTTGTGTTGATCCTATCAACCCACAAGGCATACTTAAGTTTAGAGTCCCAGTGTTTCTTGTTTTCAGTTAACAATTTCTTGATGATCCTGATGAGAGTCTTGTTTGATGACTCAACCAACCCATTCCCTTGAGGATAATAGGGTGTGGAATGTGTCAAGGTGATGTTATGGCTACTATAGAAGTCGATCATGGATTTGGACTTGAATGCCTAGGCATTTTCTGTCATAATCTTTCTAGGGCATCTGAACCTAAAAAATATATTGGTTTCCAAAAAATTCATAATCACCTTATCAGTATCATTTGTGGTGGGCACAACATCGATCCATTTGGTAAATTAGTTAGTGGCAGTGAGGATCCACTTGTTCTTCTCACTGGAGGGTGGATTTATCTGACCTATGAAATAGAATCCCCATTGTTGAAAGGGGCCACTCGTACTGATAGGTTTCAGAGGAAGTGAGATTAATTTATGTTTTCCTGCAAACTTTTTACATTCATTACATGCCCTTAATGTATTACATACATCTGAGAAAAGGGTGGGCCATTAGTACCCTACCCTTAGGATATTGAGGGTTGTATATTTCCAATGCTGGTGCCCCCCACAAATGCCCCTGTGCATATCGGTTGTGACTTGTTTAGATTCATTTTCATCAAGACACTTTAATAATATTCTAACATGATCCCTCTAATACATGTTCTGATTTAAAATGCAGAATTTGATAGCTTTTAATTTGAGATACTTGGCCCTAATCTTATTCAAATATGATGGACATTCTAGGTGTTGTAGAAAATAAATAACATCTTTGTACAAGGTGAATAAGAGTAGTTTTCAAATACTTGCATGTTGTCTTGTCTAGACTCTGTCATGGGTGCATCAGATTGGGTGAAGGTGTGATGTCATTCCAGCACCTTACAATTTGATTCTGATAATAACTTGGCAAGTCCCTGTCCCTTGATCAACTTGGTGGGCTTGATGTGTAGGTCATATTCCAACAATTTGACAATCCATTTCCCTCTCTTCCCTTCACTGTCTGAATAGAACAAAATCTATTTGACACTGCTACTAGGAACATAGGTGGTTATGCTAGAATGTAACACATACACCCTGAAGGCTTTCAACACTTTGACCAATGCATAGGCCTGCTTTTCTAATATGTCATACTTCAGCTCAACATCTCAGAGGGATTTTCTAAAAAAGGCTATGGGTTTTTCATTCCCTTCTTCATTCTTTTGCAGTAACACAACAGTAATGGTTCCCTGGGAAGCAAAATAAAAGATAAAGAATTATTTGGCATAGTCAAGGTTGACTAATACATGGGCTTCAACAAAATCTTGTTTGATCCTTTGGAATGATGATTTTTCCTCATGTGTCCACTTGATAATAGAATATTTCTTCAACATGTTGGTGATAGGCCTTATGATTTCAACAAAGTTTGGCAAAAAGCGTCTCAAGAAATTTATCCTTCCTATAAAGACTGAATGGCCTTCGTGTTTCTAGGAATTAAAATTTTTTAAATGGAATCAAATCTCCTAGGGTCTATTTTTATTCTTCTTGCTGATATGATGTGGCCTAGGAGATTACCCTCTAACATATGAAAGTGGGACTTCTTGGGATTCAAAGAGATCCCATACCTTCTGCATTTTCAGAAAATTTCCTCAAGGTGTTGTAAATTTTCTTTATCTGATTTGGAGAAAATGGTGATGTCATCCAAATATATAACCATAATTTTTTATTTTTCCCCCACTAAGGCTATATACATGGCCCTCTGAAAGGTGGCCCCTACGTTCATCATCCCAAAGGGAATTTTTTCGTACATAAACGTCCCCCATGGGGTGGTAAATTTTTTTTTTTCTTTGTCTTCTTCACTCACTGCTATCAGTTATAACCAGAGTACCCATCCAACAAGGAAATCATGTGAGAACCTACTACCCTTTGTAAAATATGGTCCATCTTGGGAAAGGGGTAGTTTTCTTTTAGGGAACACTTGTTCAGATTTCGGAAATCCACACACAAGCGTATCTCCCAACTCTTTTTCGTCACAGGTACCAAGTTGGCCACCCAATCTAAGTACCTCAAAGACACAATAATTATGGCATCAAGCATCTGTTTAAGATCTTTCTTAATTATGGACATCAACATGGGATTAAATTGCCTAATATTCTGTCTGAATGGATTAGAACCAACCTTCAGAGGGATATTGTGGTGGATGGTGTCAGTGTCAAATCTCTTCAAATATCCATATGGCCATGCGAAAATATCATCAAAATTTTTCATGAGCTTTACATACCTATATTTTTGTTCTGGAAGTATTTCCTTGGACAATTTGACTACTTTGGGAATTTCAACAGTCCCAATGTTGCAATCCATCATTTCCTCTTCTTGATTTTTGATGGTAGCTTCTATAGAGACATCGTGACTATTGAATAACCTTTCCAGTGGAACTAGAACCCTGGGGATGTGGTTCATTTTAAGTTCCACAATGTTGTGGCAAACCACTTTGTTCAACAGATGAGATGTTTGTTGATTTCTTGATTCATCATCTTCACCCTCTTGATCTATTAAGATGTTGGAGAATTCTTCAATGGTCTGTAGAAATATTTGCAGCTCCAAATCATCACTAAAGACTTGCTAAAGACTAAAGAATCTGGACCAATGGGAGGTCTAAAGGCATTGGCAGCAAAGGCTAAAGAATATGCCTTTTGATTTTCCTCTCTAGGAATGAAGGATATATTAAATGCCAGAAAGAAGTTGTCAACCAGGTCCCACACCTCATATATGTATTGCTTGAGCCTCTGTTGCTTAGCTTGATATATGTTTTTTACTTGATTGATGATTAACTCAAAATTACCAAAAGATTCCAAATTGTCAATGGTCATGTCTTTGTCTGCCCTCAATCCAAGCACCAGAGATTCATACTCAACTATATTGTTAGTAGTCTCAAATTCCATCTTAAAAGAGAGCGTTATAACCTCCTGGGCATGGGAAATGAGGACTATACCATCTCCAAAACCTTCTTTTGATCAAGATCCATCGAAATACATCTTCCACACTTTGTTCTACTGATCTATTACTGATTTATTTTCTCATTTGTTGACTGTAATTTCTAGTTCATCACCATTTATATGAAAAACAGATGAGCTGATTTCGTCCTCAATAGCATAAATTGGGTGATTTCTTGGATTATGATGATCGTTGACGATGTAGGCCAATATGACCTCCATGTATAGCATCTTGTGCTCTCCTCTGAAAACATGGATGGTGGAATATGTGAGGTCCATTTGTAATGATCCTCCAAGCTTCTTGGCCCACGTCTTCAAAAAAATCATACCAAATTTGGGGGGAATATCAATCACAACAATGTCCATCACTACACTTTTCATGTGTAATTGTGCCAAACAAACCACCAGATCTTTTATTAATCCCAAACATTTGACATTTTGGGAGTCAAAGGAGTAAAGGTCTTGGTAGGACTTGGTGATCTCCATACCTAGTTCTTCCATAATAACCTTAGGCATGACATTGTGTGAGGCACCTGAGTCCATGAGAAAGTTATGTATGATCTTGTCATAGACATTTAAATATATTTAGAAAGGTGGAGAGGAATAAAATCCATATTCAATATGTGGGCCCATAGTAATGGCTGGGTTCTCATCATGTAGACTAATTACATCAAAAGTTACAACAGAAGTGGGTGGCTGCAGAAACTTCATAATGGATTTTTTGAAAGGCTCATTTTTCAACAATTCTGACAAAGGTACAGGGATCTTGATCTTGCTCAACTCATGCTTTAGGATTATAGATTCTTGTGGCCTATCATATTCCTTTACTTAAGGGACAACATGTTTAAATGGAGGAGGTTGGTGAGCTTTATCTAATGCACCCTTGCTTGGATTTGGCTTGGGAGGAACCTCTATTTTTCTGTTATGATCAGAGGTGGTGGCTTTGGGAGCACCTGTTCTAGGCCTCAAGTCATATTTATTTTGGGGATGGCCTTGAATAAATCCCTCTTCCCTTATCTTAATGATCCAGGTGGATATCAGTGTCCACCCACCTTTTCTAACTCGCTGAAAATAATTTTCTCACAATTTTGGTAACTTACTATTTTTAGTCGTTTTTAACTTTCGGGGCCATTTTGAGGGCCTAAATAAATGTTTTTCGGTATCGATATTATCAATGACAATTGAAGGTTATGATTAATCCCCAAAAATTAATCTCCTCTATGATGCCTTTCCAATAAGATATCATGCGCCTAAAACGAAGATCGTATACAAAAGTTATGACCCCGGGAAGTTGATGTACTAACTTACCCAAACGGGGCCCACATGACTTTTGGCACTTCATCTCATAGGGTTAGGTTTTTGGATGTATAGGTTTTGTGACATTCTGTTTTATTGTAAAAAAGGCCTTTAGAGCCTCATTGTGATCATCTTCTTGCGAATGAGCATAGCTGTCACATCTCTTCTCAAAGATAAGTCGCCACCATTCCAGCAAAGCTTGCTTTCCACTGCATTTTACAGTTTCATCTTATTTCCTTATTGAATAGAAAACTAGTTTTATTGTATCTCTATTATTCCGTGTTAAGAATATTTTAATAATCTGTATTCATTTTTTTCTGATCATAAAATCTGGATCAGTGGTATCATAGCGGTCTTCTCCTTGTCATCTTAATGTATGTCCCCAACGAGGTCAGGGTACAAAGAATTGGGTCTCAAGCTTGTTTCTCTTGAGGAAAAAAGATATTTCATGCCCAAGTGACCTCTCATGGCGGGGAAAAAATAAATATGACGGGACAAGAGATCCTTTCAAAAAATTTCTTGAGAAATCCCTCACGCAATAGAGGAACGAGATAATGGATACTTTCACACAAATCCTTCGGTGGCTACCAACATGTGACGCATATTCCTTGAGCGGAGGCACCACCCCATTGAAGGTACAAATAAACTTCGATATGTCGATATTTGAAGGTCAGATAGACGTAGATGTTGTAGACAAGTGGTTGAATCTACTAGAAGGGTATTTTTTTGTCCATAACTTTTCGAATAGAGAAAAGATTACTTTTCCACTCCTCAAAGTCATTCCCCATGTCAAATATTGGTGGGAAAATTTCTATGAGAAAAATAAAATAGAGGAACCCTCATTAATTACAGTCATGACCACCTGGGAATCCTTTAGGGATGCTATTAAGGAACAATACTACACTATTGGAAGTTATGACGACTTGTATACCAAATGGACCACACTGCGGAAAGAAAGAGACTAAGCAGTGCCAGAGTTCACAAATATCTTCCATATCTTGCGCACCAAGTTGGGTATCAAAGATTCAGAGTGACATCTGGTGCTCAATTATCATGGTTCTCTGAATGGATACATACAGATTGAAATAGAATTTATGGACATCTCTTCCTTGGGCGCGACCTACCGATATGTCATCAAAATCGAGCAAAATCTCAAACAAGAGACGTGACAATTTGGGCCGGGGAACCCCTCACAGCAAAATCCAGGAAAGGGTCTCCCCAACCCACATAAAAAAGGTCAAAGAAAAGATGGATAGTATCAAGACAACCAATCTAAGATGCAACCAAAGAAGGACATTGTAAATACAAAGAAATATATCGGGAAGTGGTGCGACTTCCATAAGAACCCTTAGCATTACAATGTCGATTGTCGCTCAAAGCAGTCACTCGTGGCCGAAGTGAAATCCTTTGAATTAGATGTGGGTTCTAACTCTGAGTCGGAACCAGAAAGGGGAAGACTAATCATTGACACGAAACCTAGTGCTATCGTTGCTACCACCAAGCTTCATCCTGGTGAACAAGATGAGCTAGAAGAAGTTGAGCGCCTCTTCCATTCACAAATGTGGGTGAAAGGCACCCCGTTGCACTTCATTGTTGAGAGAGGTAGCCAGAAGAACCTCATATCAGTAGAGGTCATCAAGTGGTTGGCCCTGCCGACAATGTCGCACCCACAACCCTACACCATTGGATGGCTCCGCCAAGAAGGAGATCTCCACGTCAGCCAACAGTGTCGACTATCATATGACATCAAGCCCTTGAAAGATGAGGTATTGTGTGATGTTACTCCTCTCGAAGTTTGTAATATTCTTTTGTGCCAACCTTATTTATGGAAACCTCATGTTGTATATGAGTCTATGCCTCATAGTGTTATTATTACTTTGAATAGGAAATTGTATAGGATACCCGAGGAAGTCCTTCCTAGTGTTATTTCCTTGATCTCTGCCAAGCAATGCAGGAAGGTCATCTCTCAAACCAATAAATTTGTCTTCTTCGTGATTTTCTCTCAGATTGAGCGAAATATCGTAGCCACATCCAGGGCCTTTGTGATAGATCTCTCCACACAACATAAGAAAGTGGATAAGGTCATGGAAGGATACTCAGATATCTTATCTTCTCCTACTGGGGTACCTCTACACTGCCAGGTCAAGCATCCCGTTGATCTGAGCCAAGGCGCACCGCTACCCAATGGGCCAATCTACCATTTCTCTCTGTTAGAAAACGAGGAGATCAAGAGGTAGATCCAAGAACTTCTCCACAAGGGGAACATTTGTCCCAACTCATTACCTTGTGGGAGCCCAATCGTGTTGGTGTAGAACAAAGACAGGACCTGGCAACTCTACATTGATTACCAGGCCATGAATAAAATCACATTTTGAAATCAGTACCTGATTCCTCAAATCGACGACCTCCTTGATCACCTCACAGGGTCCAAATACTTCAGTAATATTTATCTAAAGTCTGGCTACCACCAGGTCCCAGTAGAACACACGGATGTATGGAAGACCACATTCGAGTCAAAAGAAGGTCTTTTTGAATGTTCGGTGATGCCATTTGGTTTGACAAATGCTCCGACAACTTTTATTAGTATGATGGATGATATCCTACGACATTTCACCAATACTTTTGTAGTGGTGTATATGGATTACATCCTCATCTACAACAAGACTTGGACAGAACACTTGCAGCGTATTCAGCAGGTTCTGCACACCGTGCGACAGCACAAACTATATGCAAACTTGGAAAAATGCTCCTTCGACATGGACATGGTCCATTACTTAGGATACATCGTTGATCAACATAATCCAAGATCTAGGTCATCCATGATTGGCCAACCCCAACCACACTCACTGAACTTTAGAGCTTCTTGGGCCTCACCAATTTCTATCGCAGGTTCATGTTGGGATTATCTCATATTGCATGGGCCCTCAACCAAGTAACCAGGGGTGGCAGTAAGGAAAACTTTGTGTGGGTTCTATCCCAACAACAAGCCTTCGAGGACTTGAAGAATCATGTGTGCTCATCCCCAATACTTTCATTATCGGACCTCCAACATCCCTTTGATATCAATATATATTCTTTAGATGATGTTGTGGGCGTCATTCTCACTCAACATGGCCACCCTGTGGCATATCATAGTGGGACACTATCAGATGTTGTCCGTAAGTACCTTACTTATGACAAATAAATGTACTCCATTGTGCAATCCTACCACCAATGGAGACATTACATTCTTGGGAAGGAGACAATCATCCACACTGATCACAAGCCACTACATTTCATGCAGACCCAAGGAAAATTGTAGAATGACCACCATCAGAAGTGGTCCAAATACTTACAACAATTGCACCTCGACATCAAGTATAAAACAGGAAGTACCAACCAAGTTGCTAATTTCCTTAGCTGACCTCCAGTTGTGGCACTCACCATGGTGCAAGACTCTTGCGGCCATGAGACCTCCGGATGGCCCCATTAGACCCTGAATTATCCACCACCTACCAAATGTTGGGCGCCAACTCAGTGGTCGCTAATTCCCATCTCCAGGACAGGCTATTGTGTCATCTAGGCCATCTCTTTGTTCCATCAAGAGATCACGTGAAGCTTATTTCAGAAGCTCACTATAGTCGGGTGGAAGGATAATTTGGTGTCAAAATGATAGTGGAAGTGCTATAGAAACATTTCTATTGGCTGAAACTTTGACAGGATGTCGACAAATATATCAGGTCTTGCACGGACAAATCTATTTCCAAACCGACCACAAAGAAATAGGGCATGTACACCCCTTTGCCTACTCTTGACAGACCATAGGAATCCATCTCAATGGATTACATTTCGGTCCTACCATCCACCAAGAGGGGAAATGACTGTGTTTTTGTGGTTCTTGATCGCTTTTCCAAGATGGCGATTTTATCCACCTGCAAGAAGAACATCACAATAGAATCCACTACCAATCTCTTATTTGAACAAGTATGGGTACATTTTGGGATCCCACAAACCATTATCTCAGACCATGATAGTCGATTCCTCAAAACATTCTGGTTGAGCCTCTAGCCACTGCTGGATACCAAGCTCACCAAATCCACTGCCTTCCACCCCCAAATAGATGGCCAAACTGAGGTCGTCAATCAGATGATCATACATATCCTGTGCATGTACAATTCAAAACACCCCTGCATATGGGATGAGAGTATTCCCTATGTCTAGCATAGCTACAATCGAGCCCTACATAGCTCAACTGGCCACAACCCCTTTCAGGTGGGGTTGGGATTCCAGCCATTGGGCCCCATGGATGTTGCACTACCCCTGATGACCACCTCGGCTGACTCATCCCCTCCTCCACTAGAAGTTGACAAATCTAGAAGGTCCATTGAGCAGATCCATCACAGAAGTCTAACGCCAAGTAAAATCAACACCATGATCAACATCGGGTGCCACATAAGTTTTAGGTGGGCGATAAAGTATGGTTGCACTTCTATAAAGAACACTTTACAGGGCCCCATCGAAATCTTCTCCCACTCTTTTATGGGTCATACACCATCACCAAGGTCGTGGGTGACAATGATTTTGAGCTCAACATTCCCCCTTTTCTTGGCCTGCACCCATTCTTCAACGTGGCTCTCCTTCGGCCATATTTCCCACCATTATTGGACACCTCAGAGATAGCCGAGTAGTTGACACCAACAAAGCTCAACCCTGACTGCATGAAACAATAATCCAATGATCATATTTTGTACACACATATCAATAGCACTTGATATCAAAGGATCCAACATTATCGATTCGTTAAAGAAAGGAAGCTCCTACACTAAGGCAAGTGGCTCACCCGGGGCCAAATTCAGCAGACATTTCATCATCTGATGGGGGAAATCAACGCAATGGATACCATTTATTCATAAGGAGGGAGGATTGATCTAGGTGGATATCGGTGGCCACCCACCTTTTCCAACTGGCTCAAAACAACTTTCTGGCAATTTTGGTAATTTACTATTTTTAGCAGTTTTTAACTTCCAGGGCCATTTTGAGGGCCTAAATAAAGGTTTTTCAGGATCAATATTATCAATTCAGCCAAAGGCTCTGATTGATCCTAAAAAATTAATATCCTCGATGACACCTTTCCAACGATCTATCATTCACCCCAAACAAAGATCGTATGCAAAAGTTATGACACCAGAAAGTTGATGTACTAACTTACCCAAACGGGGACCACATGACTTGTGGTGCCTCATCTCCTAGGGTTAGGTTTTCGTATGTCTAGGGTTTGTGAAATTATTTTTTATTGTAAAAAATTCCTTCATATCCTCATTGTAATCATCTTCTTGTGAAGGAGCATAGTCGTCACATCTCTTCTCAGAGATAAGCCGCCACCATTCCAACAAGCTTGTTTTCCGCTGCATTTTATAGTTTTAGCTTATTTCCTTATTAAATAGAAAACCAATTTTATTGTATCTCTGTTATTCTATGTTAAGCATATTTTAATATTTTTTACTCATTTTGTTCTACTCATAAAATACAGATCACTTAACATCAAATTGATTTGACAGTTGGGCTACCTCATAATCTTGTTGCGTTAAGTGACTGGTGTAAAACTCTGTCAACCACAACATCACTATCTACATCAATATCCTCAATCTGATTTTTTTGGAAAGTAGTTACTACTCTTTGGTCATCAACATTCCTCCTCTCTCTCTACATTATCTGAGGGGCATCATTCATCCTTCTAAAATGGTTGGGATTTTTGTTCCCAGCCCCTTGAAAAACTTTGTTTGGTTGTTTATATTCTCATTTCATCTTAGCTATTTCAGATGTCAAATCCTTCAAAGTTTTGGTCATTTCATCAAGTTTGGGATCAGATGTGGATAGGATAGAGGAGGTAGGGGATTCCTCTCTTTGTTTCTTCTTGTCTTTTTCAGATCTATTATTTAACCTGTCTGATGCCAATATGTTGGATTCAACCTCAATGGATACTTCTTGCATGGACAACAAGGTGGTGGATCTTCTCTCCCTCAACAAAAGGGAAAATTATGCATCAAATTCATTGGAATAAGTGATATTGGAAGAGGATTCAGTTGGCTTAATCTCATCTGGGATCCTACCATACATCTTGTTGAATCTCTTAGTAAAGTCTGAAATAGACTCACCATTCTTTCTCTTTAGAGCCCCAAAATCAATGATGTAATAGAGATAATCCCTTCTATCTCCCCATTGCT
Organism: Picea glauca; assembly: GCA_000966675.3. Classification (NCBI taxonomy): domain Eukaryota; kingdom Viridiplantae; phylum Streptophyta; class Pinopsida; order Pinales; family Pinaceae; genus Picea; species Picea glauca. The sequence continues at coordinate 163,726 of JZKD02S1779439.1, read as the reverse complement.
TTATGAAAGCTTCATCTAATGCATCAATATCTGCAATGGAGGCTAGAGGGAGTCCCCATAACTATTTTGTTACCTCCTCATCAAGGCTTTATACAAACAACATCATCCACACATGTGCACAGTCAATGTTAAAGTTGTCTGCAAAGATGTAGAAGGCTACCAGATGTTCCTCTGCCATGACATCCCCTTCCCCATTATATCTAGGAAAATATTTCATGTAATTTGTGGATGTGAGTGCATGTAATCCTACAAGAAGAACTAGGGGTGCATACTTGGCAACAATTATGAAATCCATCCTCTTAACAACCATTATTTGGGAAATAGGAATATTAAGATTGATTGGAGCTATAGGGGTGGATGTTGGACTCGATGATGCAGTAGAAGTAGGATTTGAAGGTGTCTAAGGTTCCTTGGAACTATGATTCTCAGGGCTAGAAAATTCAAGTTGCTTGTGATGATGAAGAAAAGTAGATTCTTGAGCTACAACTTTACTCTTGAGGGGCAAGGTATATCTCTGAGATAAGGTGGATTTTCTTAGTTTCCTTTATGGCTCAAGGACTATTGTGTCCTTCTTAAGGTTAGGATGAGCCTTAGTGGCTTTGATGTGGTCAGATTTGGATCTATTGAGTCCTTTTTTGGGATCCAGTATTTATTTTTTGAAGTTTACTCAGTGGAGTCTCCAGGTGAAAGATGGCAATTTGAATGTGTCTGGTATTTGTTTACCATCAAAGGTCATATATGATTATTGTCATTCTCCCAAGGAAATATATCTCATTACTTTGTTTCCTGCCAACAATGCTAGAATATGTTGGTTCTAAAGTCTACACCTAACTGTTAAAGGGTAGAGCTAGGCCACCTCAATTTTAGAATGATTGGTTTTTTTATTTTGTTGGTCAGTTAGAGTGTTGGTTTTACCAATACATGAGAATGGTTGGGTTGGAAAAATGACAAGGATGAGGGTTCTCCTTGGATGGTGGCACACAAATGATAGAAAAGTGAAATAATAGAGGTAAAAACAAAGGGAAACAACAAACCACTCAATGAATAATATGTTGCAAGAAGTTTAATACTTAAAATATCATTTCAAGACATTAAACATGTATAAAAAAAAAGATTACTCCCACAGGTTGCAATAAAAACAAATCTTCACCAAATCATTAGTTTTTCTACAAGTTTCATATTAGTAAAGATAAGTTAAACAATAACTGAAGGAAATGAAATGCACTTCGCACAGATAAAAAATATGCATTCAAGAAAAGATAAAAAAACACATAAATATTTGGACAAAACAAATGTCATCAAGAGTATATTCACCAGGTAGAGAGATTTAATCCATGCATAAAATAGGTTCAACCAGTTGATGTATTGATCTTATTTTCCCCAAAGACTCAACCCTCAAAACATACAAAAATTGTATATTTATCAGAGTTGCAGAGGCTCTCGTCCATCTGGTACTTAGACTTAACTCTACACTACCAGTTGTAAAAAAACTAATTAACTTAACTAGAAACTGTTAGAGTATAGTAATGTATACTTCACACTTGACTTAATAAAAAAGAGTGGTTTTTATCACACATAAAAGACCACTAATAAATTAATCTGAAAGAGTCTTGAAATTGAACAACTAAAAACTACTACTAGCAATGAAACTATATTGATGCATATGCTGGAGAAAACTGAGATTTGACAGAATTAATTAGGAGTGAGAGAACTGAGTTCTATATCGAGAATTGGTATCCATGCGCGTTGTTGGAGGCCACTAGGAGATAATTGAATTGTGTTTGGTAGCATTTTTCTTCAACTTATTTGTTTGAGAAAGAGGCAAGTCTTCTGGTGCTTTTCTGGAGTCCTCGATATTCCTTCTACAGTCTGGAGTACAATTTCTTGAGTCCTGGTTTGGAACCCCTTTTTAAACATTTCAAATGTGCAATAAATGTGGGTGAGTCGCTTCGAAAATCTGGTGTTCGGGGGCTTCAGAGTCCAGAGTATACATATCCTCCTGAGGACAAAACCCTCAGATTCATTATCCAACACTAATTACTTATTAAACTGAGATTACTTTAACATTAATCATTTAAGGACTTCAGAACTCTGACTCTTTGGGGTTTGGGAGTCTTTTAAATGTTGTCCTTGGAAACCTCCTGGAGGATGATTCCTTGAATCTAATGTGGCGGCCTGATGTCATATCCTTGACGTTTCATGGAAATAAGGATGACACATGTCACTCGAAATAGTATAGATGACAGACCCAAATGTGCTTGAAATGAGTGCCACCTGTCTCAGCAGATGAGCACCATGTGAAACTCTCAGATTGGACCCTAGATGTGATATAAGCATGTGATTGTAAAGGTTGTCGAGGGTGTTTTGGATCCATACCTCTCCTTCTGCAATCAACCATCAATCAACATGCACTTCACAAGATATACCATGGTTTCAATTACGAAACCACTCTA
>JZKD02S1779439.1:136286-151967 GCA_000966675.3 Picea glauca | reverse complement strand
GAGATCAGAAGAATTGAGGACAAATGCATTTCGGCATTTGAAACCCCAAAGTCCCAAGGGAGATCCGGAGCCGTTGGTTTAGTAGATGATCACGGCCGTTGATCATGTTTACGGAGAAAAGGGGTTCCTAGTTAAAGCATATCGGGATTCGAAGGATTGGGGATCCTGAGGATAAGGGGTCAAATACATCTCGACATCCGAAAGCCCGAAATTCAGAAAATAGGTAGGATTGCGGTCATATAAGGCGAGGTCGTGTGGACCACGAGTCTAGCCCATAGGGCTAACTGAAGTTAGAGCATATCGTGATAGTGGAGATCAAGAAACAAAAAGACAAAGTTGTGACATCGGGATTTCGAAACCCCGAAGCCCGAAATTCCATTTTTTCCTGTCGTGAAAGGAACAACGATCGGGCCTAGAGGCTGCGAGAAGCAAAAACGACCTGTGGGTCAATTTTAATAGAGATTCCAGTGGAGAATCGAAGGAGCCACTCCGGCTCGAGGGTAAAATTTGAACGATCCTTAAGACCGGGAGGTCAGCACAGAGGCCTTTACCGAGGCAGAGGGGGAGAGCCTGCGTCAGTTTTGGTATCAAAGCCCAGGAAGGGTTCTTTGCTTTCTGTGGAAAGGAAAAGGAAAATTCACCATGCCACCAATAAGAAGGGACATGCAAACACCCGATTCGCCAGAGGAAAGGGAAATACCAAGAAGAAGAGGTAGGCAGATGCCTGACCCAACCATGGCAAGAGAGATACGTGATTTACGCGCCAGACTTGAAGACATGGAGACAACACAGAGACACACAGTTAGTGTTGGGGATCTTAGTGATTCCGAAAGTGAAATTGAGGCTGAACATGAAGAAGAAGTTGCAGCCAAAGATGCAGTAAACAAACGGTTGATTAGAGCTATTGCAAGAATGGGTGCAAGAGAGAAAATGGTCATCCAAGTTTATGAGGGAAACCTGGATGCTGAAGAGCTTCTAGACTAGATTAGAGCTCTGGACACTTATTTCGACTATGAATATGTCGAGGAAGACAAGAAAGTTAGACATGCCGTCACAAGATTGAAAGGACATGCAGCATTGTGGTGGGATGAAATACAAGTTGACAGACGCTGCAAAGGCAAGCAAAAAATCAAGAGTTGGGATAGGATGATTGCGAAGATGAAGGCGAAATTCATTCCCAGGGATTACCATATTACTCTGTTTAGGAGGATGCAGAACCTGAGACAGAAGCTGATGACAGTGAAAGAATACACTGAAGAATTCTACAAGCTGAACATCAGGGCAGGTCATCGGGAAAGCGATGATGAAAAAGTTTCCAGATACCTGAATGGCCTGAGATATGACATTCAGGATGAGATGATCATGGTAACCATCTGAACGGTGGAATATGCTTATCAGATGGCTCTAAAGGCTGAGGAGAAGCTGAGCCGAAAGCAGGGTCAAAGAGGCTGAGGCAGAAGTCAAGCCAGGGGCAAATCAGTTGTCCAAGATAAAAATCAGAAGCCCAAGGAGGACTGGAAGAAACCTCAGGCTAGAACTGAAAGAGGTGGAACCTCACAGCAAGGGCAGCATACTGAACAAAGAGGAGATTATGCTGATAATAATATTTTTCCTCGTACTAGAGGTAGAGGAAGAGGAAGAGGTGGAGTGATAAAATGCTTCACATGTGGAAAGAATGGACACAAATCTTATGAATGTCTATATAAAAAGAAAGAGGGTGGAGAGACTCACATCACCAAAGCGCAAAGGTGGAATGTTGAGGCAGAGGATGCTGAAGGCGAAAGATCATTGATGATGTGAATTTTTTTTTTAACACCAGAGAAGGAGGTGGAGAGTTCGGTACAAAGGAACAGACTTTTTCGGACTGCTTGCAAGACCAAGGACAGGGTATGCAAGGTCATTGTGGATAGTGGTAGCACAGATAATCTCATTTCAATGGAGATGGTAGAAAATCTGGAGCTGGGGATGATTGAAAATCCAAGTCCATATAGAGTTTCATGGCTACAAAAGGGACATCAGGTAGATGTCACTAAACAATGTTTAGTTGAATTTAAGATAGGAGGGTATAATGATAAGATACTCTACGATGTTATCCCTATGGATGTTTGTCATTTATTGTTGGGTAGACCATGGCATTGTGACAAAAATGTGATTCATGATGGGAGAATGAACACATACACCCTAGAAAGGAATGGGAGAACTCATATGTTGCTTCCAATCAAAGATAAGGAAGTGAAACCTGAAGTAAGCAACACTGTACTTCTCATGAGTGGGAAGGAACTTCTTACAGAGGTCAAGAAGAAGGAGGAACCACAATTCATTATGGTCAGGAAATCGAGAATTTTTTTGACCAGCACAAGAGTGGATGATCTACCAGAAGAAGTTCAAGAACTGCTGGAAGAGTTCGTTGACATAGTAGTGGACGAACTACCTCGTTCGTTGCCACCGATCAGAAGTGTGAGTCATCATATAGATCTCATACCTGGAGACAGTTTGCCAAAAAAAGCCACATACAGACTGACGCCGCAAGAGAATAAAGAGGTTAAAAGACAAGTCCAGGATCTATTGGACAAAGGTTTGGTTAGAGAAAGCTTGAGTCCATGTGTTGTTCCAACAGTACTCAGTCCAAAGAAAGACGGAGGTTGGAGGATGTGTACTGATTCAAGAGCCATTAACAAGATAACCATCAGGTACAGATTTCCATTGCCAAGGATGGATGATCTGATGGATTGCTTAAGTGGAGCAAAATATTTTTCGAATATTGATTTGAAAAGTGGTTATCACCAGATTCGTATGAGGGAAGGTGATGAATGGAAAACAACCTTCAAGACTAACGAAGGGTTGTATGAATGGCTTGTTATGTCGTTTGGCTTAACAAATGCACCAAGTACCTTTATGAGGTTGATGAATGAAGTCCTGAAGGAATTCATCGAGAAATTTGTCATTGTGTATCTGGATGACATGCCGATTTTCAGTAAAACAAAGGCAGAGCATCTGAAGCACTTTGCTATTGTGACGAAGAGATTACAGCAAGAGAAGTTGTTGATAAACATGAGGAAATCCTCATTCATGAAGACATAGCTCATTTACTTGGGATTTGTTATTTCTGCAGATGAGTTGAGGATGGATCCAGATAAGGTGGAAGTAATCAAGAATTGGCCATCACCAAAGAGTATATTTGAGGTGAGAAGTTTTCACAGATTAGCTAGTTTCTACCAAAAGTTCATTAGGAATTTCAGTGGAATTAGTGCACCGATGATGGATACAGTGAAGAAAAGACACAAGTATTTTCACTGGATAGAAGAGGATGAGAAGAGTTTTAATCTGTTGAATAGGAAGATCATGGAGCAACCAATTCTCATGTTACCAGATTTCAAAAAGACATTTCAAGTGAAATGCGATGCAAGTGGATTTACAATAGGGGAAGTCTTGAGTCAAGAGGACAGGTCGATAGCATACTTTAGCGAGAAGCTGAATGAAGCAAAGGTGAAGTACTCCACATATGACAAGGAGTTCTATGCTATCATCTAGGCATTGAAGAAATGGAGGCATTATTTGATTCCCAAAGAGTTTGTCTTATACAGTGAAAATCATGCACTGCAGTTTGTGACTCAATAGGAAAAGTTGAATAAGAGACATGTTAAATGGGTTGAAACATGCGGAACTTTACTTTTGTAATTAAACATATTTCTGGAACTGCTAACAAAGTTGTTGATGCTTTGAGCAGGAAATGTTTGCTATTGCAGGAGTTCAAAGTCAAAACATTGGGTTTTGATGACCTCAGAGACATGTATAGAGATGATCCGGATTTTAAGGAGGCGTATGAAGCAGCTGAGAATCCAAGTCTCAGAGATAGAAGCCAATGGATAGAATACATGATTCAGGAAAGATTGTTGTTTAAAGGTAATCAGCTTTGTATTCCAAAATGCTCCATGAGGGAGAATTTGCTGAAGGAGAAACACAGTGGAGGATTGGCATGACACTTTGGTCACGAAAAAACATTTACAAAGCTGAATGAGTCATATATTTGGCCAGGAATGTGAGATGATGTCAAAATATTTGTATATAAATGCAAAATTTGTCAGCATTCGAAAGAAAAGAGACATAATGCGGGATTTTATCAACCATTTCCCATACCTGAGAGGTTGTGGGATGCAGTCAGCATGGATTTCATATTGGGTTTGCCAAGAACACAAAGAGGATTTGAATCAATCTTTGTGGTGGTGGATAGATTTTCCAAAATGGCACACTTCATTCCATGTCAGAAAACCATCGACGCAACTCGCATTGCGAATTTGTTTTTCAAAGAAGTCATTCGACTTCACGGCTTACCAAGGAGCATAGTTTCGGATCGAGACACTAAGTTCGTGGGACACTTCTGGAGAACCTTATGGAAGAAGATGGGAACAAATTTATCATTCAGTTCATATTATCATCCTTAGATGGATGGACAGACAGAAGTAGTCAACATGAGTTTAGGAGACTTGCTGAGAAGCCTAGTGACAGAACACCACAACCAGTGGGACAACATATTACCATAGGTTGAGTTTTCTTATAATGATTCAATCAACAGAAGTACAGGGAAGAGTCCATTTCAGATTGTCTATGGCATGCAGTCGAGGGGAATTTCTGAATTGAGAGATTCAGAACAGAATGCGACTAGGAGTTCTAGTGCAGAATATTTTGCAGAGGCGATGAAGGAACTTCACAGCCAAGTGAAGGAGCATTTACATAATTCAAACCAGGAGTATAAGCGAAGAGCAGATCAACATAGGAGACAACTTCAGTTTGAAGTGGGTGATTTGATTCTGGCACATCTGAGAAAGGAAAGGTTCTTGAAGGGAACATATAATAAACTGAAGATGAAGAAGATCGGACCATGTAAGATCTCGAAGAAATTTGGGGCAAATGCTTATGAGATTGAATTACCCGATGGGATCGGAATTTCTTCGATATTCAATGTCTCAGATTTGTACCCATACAAAGTTGAGGAAGCAGGAACAAATGATGAACAGTCAGAGGTTCAGTGGAAAAAGAAGATGCATGTTGGAGAAAAGCCATAGATGGAGCACATACTGGACAAAAGGGTCGGCAAGAAGACCAGGCGAAGGGAATACTTTGAATACTTGGTCAAGTGGAAAGGACATCCAGTTGAAGATGCCAGCTAGGAAAATGAAGCAGAGATTCAGAAGCATGGGCAGACCGTACGAGAGCTCATGGACAAGAGCCCATGAAAAATTTTCAAGCGAGGGAGTATGATGCAGGAGTATCGCCAACGTCAAGCGAGCATGGGGCAACCGCAACACATTTTGAGCACATGATAAATTGTTTAAAAAAAAAAAAAAACTTTTGAAAATTGGCCAAACTTAAATGTGATAGTTAAGGAGAGGCTTACTAATAGATTGTAATAATACCTTGAGCGACCCGCTCTCGTTTGAAGAAATAAGAAGGCATTTATGCTAGTAGGTAGCTTTAATGCATAGATTAGACAGTTTAGAATGAGAGAGGGAAAACGAAATATAGACACCCTCATTTTTTGTATTGTAACATTAGAGTGTGAAGAGAATAGAAGAAAAGAGAGTTGAGGGTTGTGTGAAGACACCCATGTACAGAGATTTGAATTAATAGAGAAATATTTGACTCAAATTCATGGTACCGGGTTTGTTCTCTATGTATGTATATTGAATGTTATGCTCATGGTTTTACTTTTTCTGTCATACAGTTTCTTTTATGCTATGTATGAATGATTTCTTGCTGAGTGTTTGAAAGTTGAGAGAGAGAGAGAGAGAGTAAGAGGAATGGGTTTCAATTGTTTCTCTATCTGAGTAAGAGTTCCTGCAAGGAGTGCAGTTGAATTGTCCGCAAGGAGTGCATTGACCAAGGGTTCAGAGGTTTGTCTCTGAAAGCTCAGACTAGATAGTTTTTGTTCTCATTCACACAGAAGTGCAGTCAGGCACATGAGTCATTCAAGGAGTGTGCAGATCAAGGAAAATCTCAGAGTTTCGAACCTGAGTAAAGTATTGAGAGACTGCTACTGCAGAGTGTGCGTAAGGTCGAAGAGTGTTCAACACTTCAAGTGTTTGGAGGTTGCCACAAGGAGTGCGTGCAAGGGTCTTCTTTAAGACTCGAATTTGTGAGAAGGCTTAGGAAGGATAAAGCCTTTAAAACTATTGCAGGTGGATAAGTCAGGGGGGAAGAATCCTTGGTTCACTTCATAGAAATCGTCAGAGGGAAGAAATAGACGATCGAAATTCTCTATAGAGAATTAGCGAAATCCCGTCAGCTATCCGACTTGATAGGAGTTGCATGGGGTTTAAACCCTCTCAATCCGAGCGAAGGTCCCGAAAGGTATTGAGGTATCAAGGTGTCAGAGTTAGGAATATCAGAAGTCCTGTGGACAAGAGATCGGGTAAATCCATAGTGAAAACCCCGAAACAAATCAGAATCGTCCATCTGTTGGGACACGTGGCACGGATCGAGAGCCATCTACATATCAGAAGTCTAGAGACCAAGATTCCGAGACCTTTTGAGTCCCGAAACAACGAAAGAATCACAACTGTGGATCTAAGGAAGGACGTGTGTCGCGTGATCATCCCAATCAAAGATTCGTGCACTGGGACTCACATAAGTGAGCGGTTTGAATTTGCATTTGGCGAAGTTCAAGGTTTGATCTAAACCATCCATCCATTTGGGATGCGTGGCAGAAATCCGAGAAGTCAGGGTTCGGCGTTTCATGGATCCTGAAGACAGGAAACATCCACATTTCAGAATTGCGAAATCTAAAATCCCGATAAGTTGGAATGCTCCATCGGGGGGGGCAGCTGTCTTCATACCAAGAAATCAGAATTCGAGAGATCGAAAGAATTGAGGACAAATGCATTTTGACATTTGAAACCCCGAAGTCCCGAGGGAGATCCGGAGCCATTGGTTTAGTAGAAGATCACGGTTGTTGATCGTGTTTACGGTGAAAAGGGGTTCCTAGTTAAAGCATATCGAGATTCGGAGGATTGGGGATCCTGAGGACAAGGGGTCAAATACATCTCGACATCCGAAAGCCTGAAATCCTAAAAAGAGGTAGGACTGCGGTCATATAAGGCGAGGTCGTGTGGACCACGAGTCTAGCCCAGAGGGCTAACTGAAGTTAGAGCATATCGGGATAGTGGATATCAGGAAATGGAAAGACAAAGTTGTGACATTGGGATTTCGAAACCCCGAAGCTCGAAATTCCATTTTTTCCTGTCGTGAAAGGAATAACGATCGGGCCTAGAGGCTGCCAGGAGAAGAAATGACTTGTGGGTCAATTTTAATAGAGATTCCAGTGGAGAATCGAAGGAGCCACTCTGACTCGAGCGTAAAATTTGAATGATCCTTAAGACTGGGAGGTCAACGTAGAGGCCTTTGTCGAGGCAGAGGGGGAGAGCCTATGTCACCCTCACAGACAAAACGGAAGATATCGTAGGTAGATGATATGCACAAAAAGATGAAGTATACCAAGGAAGACCGAGTCATCACCCTTATAGAGGATGATGTTGAGGTCATCGCAGACAAGGTCTAGGAAAAGGGGGAAGAGGTGGTCCACTTTTTAGAGGCACAAAGAGAGGAGATCATGGCCAAACTCATAGAAGTCCATGAAAATCTACAACAATTACAGATTCATGAAGTACCATAGGCCACAACGCAGGAACATGAAAAGACACAATGACCCCCTGCGCAGAAAGAAGGATATGAGAAGTTCAACTAGTAGTACAAGGCAACGATACATTCACAGTCACACAACAAATGGTTAGAATGGATCAAGAGACTGTGTAGAAACCCGTGGGAGAAATTGAACATTTTGAGGTAGTCATGGTGCAGATACCCACCAAGGAACTATATAGACTCCAGGATAGTATAATGCAAGAAGTACAATCCAGAGCCTGCGTGGATGCCACTAACTTGGAGGTGAGTAGGGGATTTGTAGAAATGTTACAAATCACTTGCGACCAATTGACCTCGAAGAAAGAGGAGGAGAAAGGATGCGCTAAAAATCTAGAGCAGAGCATAACAATGGTATACGACCACATCCTAAATAGCACGCAATCATAAGAGAGGAGTGTCAAAGAAAAGATAAAAAACATTTCACATACAATTGAGGGATATAGGCAAGAAATCGAGGAGCTAAAAGAAAAACTTAATCCTATGAATCCTCCTGAGTTTCGATAGAAAAGAGAACAAAAGTATGCACTCCAGATATCAGATATGGAAAAGGAAGCAAGGGAAGTCGCATAACTATTCGACAGAACTGCGTAGATTTGGACCATTTTGGAAGAGGACGAAAAGGTCCAACAGTTGGACAAACAAGAGGAGAAAATCAACACTTCCATATAGGAGTTAAAGCAATGGTAGAAAACAATGAGCATTACATAGCGCTTGAAGGGAACCTAGGAAATGAAGACTCTGCACAGAGAGTTAAAGACAACACAGATGAATAAGAAAGAAAGAGAAGCCCAGTTGGAGCCCCTATAGGAACAAGTAACATAGATGATTTTGCAGCTGGAGGAAGAGAAGAAAATCATGGAACCTGCACATTCAAAGAGCGCATCATTACTACAGGAACAAATAACAACGCAGATAGCCGAGACACTAAGAGAAAAATTTGTGTAGATGAAGGATAAAGGAAAGGGCCTAGAAGATAAGTTTCAAATCTTGGAAAAGGTTGTATAGGGAGTGCACACCACCTGAGTGGCTCAAGACGAGCAACATGTCAATGTTGGGGGCTTGTTGGGCGCAGACCTATTTTGGGAAGAAAGTGTATAAATTTGATGACAAAAATCAGCAAGATAATATTTTGTCACACACTTAGAAACCTAGAGATAATTGTCTTGCATGAACTCTGAAATGTCTAAAACCCACATTTAGAAATTACCATAAGAAAAAATACACATTTCGAAGTAATTATGCAGTGGAAATAAACACAATGTAGAACATTCAATCACCCATGAATAACTCAGAAATTTAGTAAAATTCCAGGGAAAACCCCAATGTGGGGAAACTCAAAGAGAGAGAGAGATTATATTATCTTTAGGAAAGATTTATCAGCAGACACAATACATTTTCCAGCCAAGAGAAAAACCACTTACAACACAAAAACAATCCCCCACAAATCTACCTTGAAATTCATGCCACAATCCATACAACTATATGGATTTGTTGAAAACGACACCTCAAGAAATGTTCCCACAACATGTTGTTGTGCCTTGTTGTCTATGCGATCGACCTCCTTTAGAAATCCTAGAAAACCTGCCTCGAAAACTGTTCCACCTCTTGCCTTGATTTTCGTGCCAATGTTTGTTGATGTACGACCTGTACATATTTTTACAGTACAACATGTCCCAACAAATAACACAACAACAATTCAAAACATAAAATGTCTCCTTGGGATTTGTGCCCTGGTTCTCTTGGGAAATGTGCCAACTTGTTGCTCACTTTCCTCTCCAAGCTCTCCTCATAAATATCTCTTTCTCTTTTTATTAATGTGTCTTTCACACTACCCAATGCATTCTATTATAAATCTGAAAATGGCCTTTTCCCTCCAAAGTGTCTTTTCACCTTCCCCAACCCTAAATCCAAAGGCCAAGATCTAATCTTTCCTTTTGCAAGATCAAGGGTCATGATTCATTCCCTCCAAAATGAATCACTTAAAATATTAAAGTACAATTCACTTTATTACATAAGTGCACTTTATGAAACAAAGTCACTTTAAAATTAGAAGGTACACTTTATTAAAAAGTCACTTTAATAAACTAACCACTTTACAACTTTATAAACCCATTACAAAGTTAAGTGCCTAGTAGTGTCAACATAAGGTAACATTTGCATACAAAACAAAACATGCAATCTTGCAGAGTACCTCCTGAGCTAAAAAGCTAACTCTCTGTCTTAGTGAGGGATGTACTCATTGCAGTCTCCATGATCTGGTCCCATCACACTATGCTTAGTAGGAGCTCCCTTTGAACTTGGAGCCATCCTCAACACCTGCACATAACTCAAACTATAATATCTTCTCTTGACAACTACCCGGAACCGTGAGCTCCTTGGAGAATCCACTCCACCTTGAGCATTGGTTCGACCACACTAGTTGAGCCTTCTGTCGGTGCTCAGAAGAGACTCACTCTTTTTTTTCGAAATGCAAGAATGAATGCTTGGGCCCACCGCAGTCTCAGGATCCTCCTCATGCTCCTCATTCGACGTTGAATCATACATTGAAGGTTGTCCTCGCAACATATACAACCTGTCCACCCGATCACCGATCAACTATAGTTCCACCAGGTCCATTCCCTCCCTGTAGATAAAGACATGTTCCCTCTTGAACAATATACAACATCCTACATCCTCCAAGGCTAAGACTGAGAGAAAGTTAACCCTCAACCCTGGAACAAAGAGAACTCCATCAAGCTCCAGGAATCCTCCATACTCGAGCTGGAATCTAACCCTTCCAACTCCACGTACAACTCGCGCCATACCACTTTCATTTACCACCTGTCAGTCAAGACCTATCTCTGTGATAATAATGAATACTGGCCAAATTCTTTTCATGTGGCAAGAGGCTCCACTATCCACAATCCATCTGAAATCACCCCCAAATCCTCCATTACCAACACTAGATACTAGAGTAACCAAAGAAAATTCCTTGTCATAGTTGGAAGCAAAGTCCTCCATGGTTGTTGTAGCAGTTTTCTCAGGCCCCTATGGTTCCTTCTTCTTCTTCTTCATCTCAGGACAATGAGAAGCAAGGTGCCCCAACTGGTTACAACAGTAACATCTAACTTTGCTCAAGTGCCTCCTGAAACTTCATTTCTTCTTTCTCTTTGCAGTAAGAGAAACATTCTCATTGGCTCCATATGTATTATGTTCACTGCTCTGAGATCCTTCTTAGATCTCCTCCTCAGTGAAATCATTCCACAGTCTGCTCCAATATGGAAGATTCTCATGACCCACGACACACTTCACAAGGACTTTCCATTCCTTGGTGAAGCCTTTCAAGGCTATCCTCACCAACTATGAATCTAATATGACCTCTCCAACTGCAATTAGCTCATATTTCACTTGATCTACCTGGGTAAGATAAGAAGAAACACTCTCCTCCTTACCTATCTTGGTATCATGCATCTTAGCCTTCAAGGCCATCTTCTGATTCTCATTCTTCACCTCAAATAAGTTATTAAATGCATCCCATAGCTCTTTGGTCGTCTTCTTCTCATCCAAGTGTGGGATAAGGTGATCCTTCACCCCATCCAGAATAATCCTCTGAGATTTTTCCTCCTTGACATCATGCAAATCCAAAGCAACAGGATCTATTGTGGGACCCACAACAATAGAACTGACATAGTTCCAAATCTTGTTCTCTTTGAGAACAACTGACATCCAAACCTTCCATTGAAAATAGTTGGAAACTACATCCAACGTATCCTCAAATCTAATGCATGCAACCATATTCCCTATTACTGCTCAAGGAAAACAATCACAAATTTCCCACCTTCAAACTTGCCCAAAAATCTCACTGCTCACTGTCACTTAGAGCCTAAGCTCTGATACCATGTAAATTTAATGACAAAAACCAGCAAGTTAATATTCTATGATACACTTAGAAACCTAGATTTAATTGTCTTTCATGAACTTTGAAATGTATGAAACCCACATTCAGAAGTTACCATAAGCAAAAATACACATTGCTAAGTAATTATGCAGTGGAAATAAACACAATGAACAACATTCAATCATCCATGAATAACTTAGAAATTTAGGCAAATTTCAGGGAAAACCCCAACGTGGGGAAACCCAAAGAGAGAGAGAGATTATATTAGCTTTAGGAAATATTTATCAGCAGCCACAATACATTTTCCAGCCAAGACAAAAACCACTTACAGCACAAAAACAATCCCCCACAAATATGCCTTGAAATTTGTGCTGCAGTCTATACAGATGTACATATTTGTTGAAAATAACACCTCAATAAATGTGCCCACAATAGGTTATTGTACCTTGATGTTCGTACTACCGACCTCGTTTAGAAAACCCAAAAAAACTTCCTCGAAAATCGTTCCACCTCTTGCCTCGATTTCCATGCCAATGTTTGTTGTTGTACGACCTATATGGATCCGTACAGTATGGTCTGTCCCAGCAAATAACACAACAACACTTCAAAATATAAAATTTTCACCTTCCCTAACCCTAAGTCAAAAGGCCAAGATCTAATCTTTCCTTTTGCAAGACCAAGGGTCATGATTCATTCCCTCCAAAATGAATCACTTAAAATATTAAAGTACAATTCACTTTATTACATAAGTGCACTTTATGAAATAAAGTCACTTTTAAATTAGAAGGTACAGTTTATTAAAAAGTCACTTCAATAAAAGAACCACTTTACAACTTTATAAAACACATTACAAAGTTAAGTGCCTAGTAGTGTCAACATAAGGTAACATCTGTATACAAGAAAAAACATACGGAGTACCTCCCGACCTAAAAAGCTAACATAAAGTTTATTTTGGGCACATGCCTATTTTTTGAGAAAGCTTTGTTTTGGGGAAAGACCTATTTTTGGAAAGAAAGACCTAATTTTGGAGCGTGTGTAATAGGTGGCAAGAAAGAAACACGCAAAAAAAAAAGGAAAAGTAGCATGCAGGAGGAAAAGCAACATGGCGTGCAGACAGACAAGACTAACCATGATAGGGTTAGGGTTTTTGACAAAGATTGTAACAACTATAAGCCTATAAAGTAGTTGAATGGGTTGAAAAGAGAGTAGTGGAACAGGTTGACAAGGTAGTAGTTGAAGGGGTTGATGAGGTAGTGGATCAAGAGGTTAAAGGTTCAGGAAGTTCAAGATTTCAGTCCATAATTGTAAGCAAGTTTGTAATGAGTCGTGTAGAAGAGTCGAATAAGTTTTTCTTTGAGGGTTAGGTCACGGGTTGAGGATCCTGGTGTGATCTATTCAGCTTCACAGAGGGTTCTGACCCTCATTTTGATTGCATTACTTAAGATGCAATGCGCATAGCGCAAGATTTTGTAGCAGAATAAATAAAAGAGAAGAGAAGCCAGATCTTTATGGAAGTATCCCCAGGAGGGGGTGAACCACGGTAAACCTTGGGTTTTGTGTGATTATTGATGAATGATTTACTTTTATGTTGGTCATTAGCTTAACAATTAATGGTTAAAGTAGGTATATCAACATGCATGCATATGTTTAAATATGAATAAATCATAAAATTAGATGAATGATTAACAAGGATAATGCATAAGGAATAAATAAGCCACCCACATTCCCCACTCATTCCTAGACTTCAAACAAATGAGTATTGCAGTCCCCCATAAAATCTATCTTGTATGAGACTACGTTGTGCACCCTTTCTGTGGTGTTTCCTTCTGGTTTACCAGGAGGGTTGATAGTTTTGAGGGATTTTTTGGAAACTTTTTTGAGATCGAAACCTAGGTCAACCCAAGAAGATGCTAACCAACAATAAGAGTTCGAAAATATTTCATATTAAATAGTAACACAGACCTAATTCTAATTGTTTGAAAGAAGCAAGTTGAAAGAATATTGGGGAAGTTGAAACTTGACACAAAAATATGATCACCCTTCCTTAACCATCTAACCAATATCTTATTAAAATTTCAATTATTTGTAGACATTAATATTCAATTCAATTAAGATATATTTATTAAGTGGTGCAATTAAGAGACAAATATAAAGCACATGTATGTATGAGTATTTAAAAAAGATTTCATATTAACATGTATAATGTTAGTAGTACTAAGTATTAGTTCAATTTGTTGATCCATCCATTCAACATTCAAGGCATGTTGTCAATGATGAAACTATTAGTCACCAATTCAAATCTCATAGAGTCCCTCCAGGCTACCATATATTATTAGTCATTTTTTTCATAGTTAATAACTTGCACAAAATGTTAACATGTTCTATATAATTCTATGTGTGTGTGAAAATTTTAATTTATATTAGTCATTATTTCATGATTAGTGCATATATAATAATAAGATAGGTATATCTTAAAATGTCTTAAAATAATTTATACTACTCTAATATTTTAAATAAAAATTAACATAACCTAT
This sequence comes from Picea glauca, assembly GCA_000966675.3. Classification (NCBI taxonomy): domain Eukaryota; kingdom Viridiplantae; phylum Streptophyta; class Pinopsida; order Pinales; family Pinaceae; genus Picea; species Picea glauca. Next base: position 137,858 of record JZKD02S1779439.1, on the reverse strand, counting down.
AAAATATTACTTAAAAAATTAAACATACAAATTTCTACACAAAATAATTTTATAAAACAATACTTTTAAAATTAATAATTTCCAATATTAAAATTTTATATTTTCTAATATTAAAAATCTAAATAAAAAAACATTTAAATTAATATAATATAAATTAATAAAAACTTTACCTTAAAAATTATTGATTTATAGGACCTCCACAAATCTCTTAGTATAATATAAGTTAATAAAAAATTTACCACTAAAAATTTATTCGTTTACAAGAGCTCCACAAATTCCTTTCCCTATAAATTTCTATATTTCACTTTTCAAATTCAATAAAAAAAATAAGTTTTCTCTGAAAATTATTCTTGAATTGTGTACATTTTCTTTTTCAATTTTAATTAAAAAAAAACTTTTCTCTTAAACTATTCTTCATTCTTAACTATTCTTGAATTGATATTCAAAAATAAAACAAAATAAATGTTTAATCAAATTAATATTAACAATATAATTCTTGAATTGATATTAAAAAATAAAACAAAATAAATGTTTAATCAAATTAATATTAACTATATAAGTAATTAAAACATAAGCTGAACGTTTATTTCTTATATACATTTTATAACATGTAATGCTTTGTAGGGATATAATGATTAAGAATATGTTCAAATCAATGTAACTAGGGGATCCGGATAAAATAAAGTGATGGTCAAAAAAACACTAACTATTCAAACCTCAAATTAAACAATTCTTTACATCTTGCACATGGTAGGTAAAGTTAGGTCATTGTTACCCACTCACCATCTTAAGATTTTCCACGCTCACAAAAGGGCAACCATTTCGATCAATGATGTATAATTTCTCACTCACCAAGTTAACATCTTCCATACTCGCAAAGGTCGATAAAGTTGTATTTGTTTCGCACTCACCACCTTAGCATCTTCCACGCTCTCACAGGTCTAAAATTTCGGTCAATAATGTAGATTTGCCCACTCGCCACCTTATCATCTTCTATACTCATAAAGGCAGGTAAAGTTGCGTATTTGTTCCCCACTCACCACCTTAACATCCTCCACCCAAACATTTCGGTCAATGATGTAAGAAAGTTTATGTACTCAGAAACAACCATATAGCTTAGATGGCCCGTTACATATTTGTATTTAATTCAAGAGTGGGTATGCAACAACCATGGAAGCCGTACCACTGGAGCTTTCTGGTTGTTGGAGCCAATGGAGCTTTCTGGTTATTGGACTAGAGAATCCCATATATCTGAAGAGAACGGCCATACCCGATCTTTTTTCACTCAGAAAAAGGACTGAAGAGTCTGTAACAGAAAAGTGGCCTTCCATTACGAAATTCGCAGTGGAATTCTGTAACAGAAAATGTGGCATTACACTAAATTCTGGTACCCACAAGAGAAATGTTAAAAGGTAGGCGTGACCAAAAATAAAATAATAATCAAACGTTCAACTGAGCGGAGCAAACTAAGCGTGGTCCTCACGGCCATTCATATTATAAAACTGGAACTCAACTTTCTTCACCATACATTTCTTCTCTCCTCTGTATCGAAGCGTTCTTTAGTGATGGCGA
>JZKD02S1779439.1:89139-123669 GCA_000966675.3 Picea glauca | reverse complement strand
AGGAAGCAATCATTGCAGAACACCTTCTTGGTGGAGAAAAACCTGATCTGCCAATTTCCTATGGGAAGAGGAGAGAGGTCTCCATCCATGGTTGTTGTTGAACAGAAGGAAGAGTATCTCTCAGAGAATCGTGCTCTACTTAGGGGGTGGCCAGTGATAACTCCGTTTAGCATTTTTTGTGCCTACGGTTGGGTGGAAAATGACACCCTTTTCAGCAATCACATCATTACCTAGTTTCTATATAAGTAAATTTTGTTAAATATTTGTATTGTTTAGATAAGAAAAAATTATATACTATGTTTTAGAGCTGTGTAAGTTTAATTTCTGACAAAAGTGACTTGAGAAATTTAAGTAAAATGAAGAGAATGTTTTAGTTGAATCTCATTTGATTTAATTCCTTATATCTTGACTATATGTGTGTTAAAATAATATTTTCGGGAGTGAATATTTTGGTTGAATACGTTGCACAGTTTAATGCATGCTTTGGAAATGATGATTGAACAATTAAAAATCTTTATAATGCATCTAAAAGAAGAGAGAGTGATTTTTTTGTATAATAGTGTTCTATTTTAGCTGGTCCTCAAGCCTTATTACAAAAAAAATAGAGTGTAAAAGATATGGATTTGGACTTTAGGGAAACAATCCAAACATTTAAGAATGCAAAAAAAAATCATTATAAATAGGTAGTAAGGAAAATAAATTTGGAATTATACATGACACTTCTTACTTAAATTCAAAGTACAAAATCCCTTTAGATTCCATTTGGGAATTAATAACAATTATACTAAACTTGTGTTAAATGTCCTATAAATTTGGGAAGAATCCCCTTAAATTTTGGTGAGTAGTAAGTCCTGGTCGAAATACCATATTTCACTACGAAGAAAATTATTGCCTTAGGACCAATATCCTTAAATCTAGGTAAGGAAAGTAAAGATTGGTAAGAAGGAGAAAGTTTACTCCTTTACGTGTGAGGAAGGGGAATTATAAACCATATTTTTAAATGGAGAAAAATTCCCTTGTGAATATGATTTTATTTTACTATTCTAAAAGTCTAGAAAATAGGAAATAGTTTTCATTTGCTTTTAATTATAAGTTTAATTAAATAAATTTTCAAATTAAACCTCACCAGACTTTGAATACATGCATGGAAATGGTAATATATATATATATATATATATATATATATATATATATATATATATATGTGTTGATAAACCCATGATTATTTCTCCATGATTATTAGGACTCCAGGGTGTTTGGGGTGACGGAACTCACAAGATAAAATCGTCGAAGGCCCAAACCCTACATTTCCCTGTATAAACATTGCATACATAATAAATATTAAATATAATATATTTTCCCTCATTCCAATATTAAATATAATATTGGATATTATTTAAACTTGGTTGAATTTTTCCAGAAGTATAATATAATATATTATATTAAACTAAGGATCATTAAAATCGTTGCACGTGGATAAGGTCAACTCCTTTCCTTTTTTTTAAATATTAAATAATGTGTAACATGTATAAATGTGTTGGAAAGCCAAAAGAGGTGTAATATAATATATTATAAATGAGTTTATTATGCTATTTGTATGTGAGAAAGTGAATGTGTCATCACGTATAATTGTGGACCCTTTAGGAGTTCGGGACTTTGGAACTCTGGGAGCTCGAAGCTTCGGGACTCTGGAATGTTTAGGGGTGATAGAGTGTACAAGAAAAAGGGTTGAAGGCCCTAACCTACCCTTTCTCATTCCAAATGGTTGCATAAATATTGATATAAACATTAAAGATAATCAATTATATTATAGCCTAATATAATTAATCATATTTGTATCACTTTATAATATAAGTGGGACATTTGGGATATTTGGGTATGTTCATAAAATCACGATTAGAAATTTCGCCGAAGTCCAGAGACTTAGGTGTTAATTGATATTAATAATCCTAAGTGTTTCTTTGATATATTTAATTATATTATAATAGAATTAAATAGAATTATATTACAATAAAATTAATAAAAGAACAAATTTATAATATGATTATATTATAAGATTATATGATCTGGTATTTATATAATAATTAACACTAAATTTACCCTTAAATATGGGATTACCAAGGTGAAGGACAAGTAATCCTTGGTTTAACTCGATCGGTAATTTAAACCAAGTTAAAATGGAACTTACGGGGTTAATTAATTTTAATGAAGATTAATTATCCCTAATAGGGATTAAATAAATGATTAAATGATTAGTAAAGAGTGGGATTTTATCATGATAATGATTAATTAAGCTAATAGGCCTATAAGAGATAGACACGCGTCAAACTCTGGTTGGAGGAGTCTTTGCATGCTATGATGATGTGGTCTGTCAAGTGGCAGGGAGCCACATGGTGGTGAGAGACTCTAGTCGATGAAGGTTTAAAGAACTTTGAAGGACCATAACTTGCAATCCAGTACTCGGATCTGGACAAATTTATAGTCATTGGAAAACTCTCATCAAATTGAAGGCGATGTAATCCTAGTTATAGGGATTCGATATGATTGAGAAAGTAGAAAACAAATTATACCCCATCCCTCAAAAAGATGCTTATGGGTCGTGTGTGTGACATGGACACAGGAATGATAGGAATCCCTAGATACTCTAAAGGAGAAACTAGTCACTACATCAATTCTCATTTCTCTCAATTGGCTTAAGCTCTTTCATGTTCATCTATATTCTTCGTCCATTGCATAAGGAGTAGTTCTTGTGTAGTCGGGTGAAGGGAATATTGACCACCCGGTCTATTTTTCTAGTCACAAGGCGTCTGAAACCAAAAAGAATTATACAAAAACTGAGTACGAGGGCCTCACCATGGTATATTCCTTACATAAGTTTCACAATTACATTTTAGGGACCCCTTTTAAATTATTCACTGACCATTCCACACTCAAGTATTTAGTCAATAAGCTAGTGTTTAGAAGGAGAACATGCCACTGGTTGCTACTTTTTCAAGATTTCGAGTTTGAAGTAGTTTTTAAACCTGAGAAATATAATGTTGGACTAGACCATCTATCATGGATAAAGTATGAAAAATATATTCAAAGTCTCGATGATGAACTCCTCGATGCACAACTCTTCTGCGTCGAAGCATCTCCTGACCAATTAGCTGAGATCATTGAATTCCTTACCTCAGGACATGCTCTAATGGGGTATACTCTAGCCCAATGTCATCAACTGGTGATCTCTAGTGTTGATTATCAGTTTATTTCTAGACAACTGTATAATATGTGAGTTGATGGAATTCTATGTAAGTGTGCCTTAGAGCATGAACGAGGCCCTATTTTGTATGAAGCACATGAGGGAATTGCAAAAGGGCATAATGTCGGTAAATCCACCACGTGAAATTTTTTGAGTCTAGAGCTATGGTGGCCCTTAATTTTTGTTGATGCCAAGAAGTATTGTAAATGCTATGATGTATGTCAACGGATTGACAATCCTTTCCAAAGAGATGAGCTCACTCTATTTATTCTTACAACATTCGAACCATTTGAGAAGTGGGAAATTGATTTTTGGTGATGATCCTAAGGACAATTCACATTGTATGGTGATGATCCCAATGTTGCATGGTGACAAAACCAATGTAGCATCTAGACTCCACTCAACTAGTCAAACAGAAGTGAAAACTAAAGAGAATATTCTCCAGGTGGAATATTCTCCCCTAAAATATAAGAGACTAGATAATGACTAATAAACAAGGAAAAACCTTAGGAAAAATAAATCCTAGGTGTGTGTGAAGTAACTCCAACACCCCCCTAAACATCACTATGGTGAAAATAAAGAATGGGTCCCAACAACGAGGCCATGTTAGGTACCCAAATACAAAAGATACACTGAAATAAATAAGAAAAGAGGGAAAACCTCATGGGAACCCTGCCCCCCCCCCTCAAATTACAATTCATAAAAAAAAAGAGAAGGAACAAAAAGCAGTTGCTAAGCAACCTTGTCCTTCACTCCAAGAAGACCTCGCAACTGTGCAAGTTTTCTGCTCATTGAATATTTTGTTGAAGATGTATATGTCTACACAGATATGATGAAGTATATGTATAATTGATATGCCCACACATATCCACTTTCTCTTCTTCTAATTAATAAGATCCAAATAAAGTTTGGATGAAATTTTGAAAACTGTGCGGCTGTTACCGGAAAAATGCTGAAATTTTGTTGATTTTAAAACGATCATAACTTCACTTTTTGGACTCTGTTTCGGACGATTTGTTTTTTGAAATTTGATATTTTCTTGAGAGGAATTCAAATATCTAATTTGTTTCTGCAAATTGTGATCATAAAATATCAAAATTGAGTCTGATGTGCGCGACTCCCTTTTTGTCTCTTGAGATGCATGCAATGCACATGGAAAAGTGTCTGCATGTGACCCCTGAGATGCATGAAATGCACATGGAAAAGTGTTTGCATGTGACCCCTGAGATGCATTCCATATATATTCCACATGAAATTCAGAAAAGAAATATGAAATGGAGTAGATATCATCTTCAATTAATGGAATACAAATTGGTGCAAATAATTTTGTAGAAGACTCTTCATAATAAGAGGCTTTATCTTCTGATGGTTTCTCTTGTAGATCTATCTATTCAACCTCCTGCATGAAATATTCACAATATTATTTATTCCCAAATAGAACCTCCAATCTGGTCCATAATTCATTTGGAGTTGATTCTTGTGATTCTTCATATATTTGATGGAAAAGTTCAAGAGAAACATTTACACAGATACTTCCTATGGCCATATCTTCTCTATTGAGAAAGTCATTTTTCTCATCGACAGAATCAGGCTCTAATTCCATTGCCATAGTTATTTGGTACAAGCCTCTACATCTGAGATGAAGTAATTTTTTTGGCTTCCATTCCAAATAGTTATGAGGTGTGAGAAGTATTTTCGATGAGTAAAACATAGATTTCATCTTTTTTGCGTTCTTCAATCTTCAGTACCTACAAAATATTTTGGTGTAGATTTTTCTTAGCAGTGTGTCCGCTCTGATACCATGTAAATATGTTGAACCCACACATAATATATCTAGCTAGAAAATACCACACAGATTTATAGAGAGAAATTGAGAAAGAAAAAGCAAGAGAGAAATAATGGAAGAATTCTCATTAACTGTATTCCACACTCAAAGAGTTAATAATTTACAATAGATATAGGATACATGAGTAACTTATGATCCATATTGGTGGTTTAGAGTGATATGGACACACACCAATAGTTACGGGAGTAAACTACCACCTAGTCTAGTCTCTCAGGCAGTTACAGGAGAGAACTTCCACCTAGTCTGGGTTAACTAGTCTATCAGTCCTCAGTTAATTGATTGAAACAGAGTGAAGTGAGGAGGATATTAGGGAATCATGAGTAATGTGATAGTTTGGTGATGATCCCAAGGACAATGCATATCAGCTGGTGATAATCCCAATGTTGCACGGTGACAAAACCAATGCAACATCTACACTCCACTCAACTAGTCAAACAGAAGTTAAAACTAAAGAGAATATTCTCTAGGTGGAATATTATCCCCTAAAATATAGGAGACTGGATAATGACTAATAAACAAGGAAAAACCTTAGGAAAAATAAATCCTAGGTGTGTGTGAAGTAACTCCAACACCCCCCTGAACATCACTATGGTGAAAACAAAGAACGGCTCATGGAAACAAGGCCATGTTAGGTACCCAAATACAAAAGATACACTAAAATAAATGGAAAAAGAGGGAAAACCTCATGGGAAACCCCCCCCCCCTCAAATTACAATGCATAAAAAAAATGAGAAAGAACAAAAAGCAGTTACTAAGCAACCTTGTCCTTCACTCTAAGAAGACCTTGCAACTATGCAAGTTTGTGCTCATTGAATATTTTGTTGAAGATGTAGATGTATACACGGATATGATGAAGTAGATAAATCATTGATATTTCCACACATATCCACTTTCTCTTCTTGTAATGAATAAGATCCAAATAAAGTTTGGATGAAATTTTGAAAATTGTGCGACCATTACCATAAAAATGCTGAAATTTTGTTGATTTTAAAACGATCATAACTTCACTTTACAGACTTCATTTTGGACGATGTTTTTATTGAAATTGGATATTTTCCCAAGAGAAATTCAAATATCCATTTTTTTCTGCAAATTGTGATTATAAAATATCATAATTGAGTCGAATGTGCGTGGATCCCTTTTTGTCTCCTGAGATGCATGCAATGCACATGGAAACGTGTATGTATGTGACCCTTGAGATGCACGCCATATATCTTCCACGTGAAATTCAGAAAAAAATATAAAATGGAGTAGAAATCATATTAAATTAATGGAATACAAATTGGTGCAAATAGTTTTGTAGAAGACTCTTCATAATAAGAGGCTTGATCTTTTGACGGTTTCTCTTCTGGATCTATTTGTTCAACCTCCTGCATGAAATACTCATAATCTTCTTTATTCCAAAATAGAACCTCCAATCTGGTCCATAATTCATTTGGAGTTGATTCTTGTGATTCTTCATATACTTGATGGAAAAATTTGGGAGAAACAGACATACAAATGCTTCCTATGGCCATATCTTGTCAATTGAGAAAGTCATTTTTCTCATCGGTAAAATCAGGCTCTACTTTCGTTGTCATAGTTATTTGGTGCAAGCCTCTGCATCTAAGATGAAGAAATTTTTTTGGCTTCCATTCCAAATAGTTATGAGGCGTGAGAAGTATTTTCGATGAGTAAAACATAGATTTCATATTTTCTGCGTTCTTCAATCTTCAATACCTACAAAATATTTTGGTGTATATTTTGCTTAGCAGTCTGTCGGCTTTGATACCATGTAAATTTGTTGAACCTACACAAAATATATCTAGCTAGAAAATACCACACACATTTGCAAAGAGAAATTGAGAAAGAAGAAGCAAGAGAGAAATAATGAAAGAATTCTCATTAACTGTATTCCACACTCAAAGAGTGAATAATTTACAATAGATATATGATACATGAGTAACTAAAGAGCCATAGTGGTGGTTTATATTGATATGGACACACACCAACAGTTACAGGAGTAAACTGCCACCTAGTCTAGTCTCTCAGGTAGTTACAGGAGTGAACTACCACCTAGTCTGGGTTAACTAGTCTATCAGTCTTCAATTAACTGATTGAAACATAGTGAAGTGAGGAGGATATTAGGGAATCATGAGTAATGTGCTATACTAGTGATGATCCCAAGGACAATGCACATTTTTTGGTGATGATCTCAATGTTGCATGGTGACAAAACCAATGCAGCATCTAGACTCCACTCAACTAATCAAACAGAAGTGAAAACTGAAGAGAATATTCTCTAGGTGGAATATTCTCCCCTAAAATATAGGAGACTGGATAATGACTAATAAACAATAAAAATCCGTAGGAAAAATAAATCCTAGGTGTGTGTGAAGTAACTTCAACAGCATTCACTTCCAACTATTATCCACTATATATATACCCATTTACTCCAACCCATCCATTGGAGAGATCCTCCTCATCCCATTCTCTCTCTCCCTCACCCGTCACTCAACCACCCATTCTCTTTGCACTTCCTACTATCCCTCCATTATCCACTTCCCTTACCATCTCTTGTTCAAGATCCCATTTCATGGATCGGCTTAGAAAACTTTTGGTGGCGTGTAATTTCGAGTCTTTCCAGGAAGCTAGACAATCCACATTCCAGTTATCATGAAGGTTGACAATTCGAATTCAACTGCTAGGTAGAGGTCCTAGCCTCTTATTCACCAGCAAGACACAATCTAGTACCACATAGTTACTTAAATTTTTCTTCGAATCTGGATCGGGATGCCAACTCTTTAAGCCCAAAGCTCATTCTCCGGTTGCCATGGATAATCACCTTTGTTGAAGTAGATATCCCAAGGCTATGGGTTATCCTCTCAACCAAGATAAGAGGTCCCTATCTTCCATCCTCTATTGTTGACTCAATGAGACAAGAGGATGAAATTGGTCTCCCCCACTAGAGCGATTCCTTGATATCTACTTCTCGTAGGTCAACAAGCAATTGGGCCAAGTTTTATTTATATCTCTTTTCTCACTTAGGGGATCATTGTTTGGATGATGTGCTTCAAAAATATATCTCTCACGCGTAATGAAACCATCGAAGAGAGAGTTCGATCATCTAGACAAATGATGCCTAAATCCATGATTTACCTTGAGGATTTTATGACTCATTCCAAGACCTATTTTTGGTGGAAACTACAACCTAGCGAGATGATTTTCTCTTACTCAAACTCGAATGAAAACACAACTTGTTTTGAAGCTATGGTTCTACAATGATGATGATTTTATATTACTCATTCTCCACATCGGTCACTCCATGAGGCACTTGGATCAAGGATGAGCCAAATAATAGTGGTGGGGGCCTGTTGGAATCCAATGTTTTAGGTAAATATCGTGCACTCACAAACATAGTTGTATGCACCTATTCTAGTTTGGCGCACATTCAAGCAGTTGTGCAATGGGTGACAAGAGGCATGCGCACTAAATAAATATTTTCTAAAGAACGTCAGTTCAATTTTTTCCAATACATGTTGGTTAGAGTTTTATGAGGCAGTCCATAAATTAAGAGACACCACATGAATGTCAGAATCAAGAAAATAATCTTTGGGAAATATTCCTGAATGATTGCTTCAGGAAGCACGAGGGATAGTGGAGTAGTAAGAAGGTGAGATATAAAGGTAGTTAATATTTCATTGATTCCAAAGAGGCTACCTCGAATGCATGCAGGTGACATAAGCATGTGGAACTGATAGTCAGAGGAGCGATTCGGGAAGAACTAAAATTGACAGAGAACCAGAGATGAGAAGCAAATAAAATGGAGCAAAGATGATAAAAGGAGGGTTGTGTTGTTGATGTTATGGATAATGAGGTTGTTGTTTATGTAGTTAGTCAATTTCCTTGATCTCACTCTAACCCTATGTTTTTTAATATCTATGGTTGTGAGTCTGGGTCTATCATATCTGCAGAGTCTGAAATAAATCACATGACGCTATGTAATGTAACATTGGAGAAATGTATAAGAGAGAAGGGATATGTTCTTGTCAATTTATGAGTTTCTTAATGTATCTATGTGAATGGGTGAATAAATATATTAATTTGTAGTGATTATGGTCTTATAATGTGTTGATCTCGTTATAGAGTTGATGAAAAAGGTACAAATATCCTCCCTATCACCATGGTTTATGATATAATCTTGATTGAATTTTCCATTAATTAGAAATAATTAGGAAAGAAAATGATTAAAAAGTCGTCTAGAAATGTTATTGAGTGATATCAGATAATTTGTGAATTTTGGTTTCAATTGTTTGATTTTATTGTAGAAATGGATGATTATTGTTAAACTTAAGATAGCTAAGAATATTATGAATATGCATAGACTATTGGAGGTCGAAGAAATCAGACGCAAAACCGTTTTGAGGAAGATTGACTCTCTATTTTGTAATCTTTATAAATATTAAAAGCAATCCTGAGGATCTCTCGATCCTCGGGATAGCTTAATTTACCCATATCATTGTAATATATAGAGGGTGATGAACCATAGAGAAATATCTAAGAAATTTATCCAAGCATTCGGATCTCTGGATTGCTCTATACAAGCAGTCCATTGTAAATGATTTACCAGCTATGGAATTAATGAAATCCTTGAACGTTTTTATCATTTTTGCATACTAATTTTCTAGCAGAAGTACCTTATGAAGACTGTGGGCCCAGTCGGAAGGAGTTATTGTCTAAATTTGTAATCATATCAAGTTGATTTCAATTCTATGATTTAAATCTCTTTGCAATAGTTAAGTTAAATGTGTGAGTGTGCTTATGTTTTTATAAATTGGTTATGCTATTTCACAGAGGACATATGGTTCATTAGGTTATCGATTATTGTTCCATTTCCCATTATTGTAGTTCATTGTTTGAGAGTTCCTCTCATTTTCACATGTGTCGTTCCTTTTATTAAATTTACAGTTGTTGTTCCTTTCGCTTAAATCTGCGTTTGTTGTTCCTTCTTGATTTTATAGTACTTAGTTATTTTCTTCCAGTGGGTTAGACAATCATTGATAGATTGGTGTATTAAGTATTCTCATAGATTAAATTATTGTCTCTTAGCTAGATTAATTCAACAAATTGGTTAATCCATTTAATTCACAACATGTTATTGATTAGATTATAATTATGTTGAGTAAGATCTTAGTTTCATAGTTTTAATGAACGTGTGAGGAACTTGATTGTTGATAAACTCAGATTTGATTTAACTACACGATTTTAACCTCTACAACTATCTGCATAGACTTTGTTGATATTCTTGAAAGAAAAGACGAATCCTCGGTTGATAAATTAATGTTAAACTAAGGTTGTTTTTAGGACATCTTTAGAGCCCAACATTTTGGCATCATTTATGGTGGGAATGTCAAAGATAGCATATGTTGCATCTTTGGAGGATGAGGTATTGAAAATGGAAGGTAAGAACCTATGTAGGCAACAAGTAAAATGCTTGTTCCAACACCTACCTTCAACTGATGCATAGAGGTTATATAGGTGCTTAAAAAAAATGTGAGTGTGTATGACTAAGAAGAAAGAACTTGAAAAACTAAAACCCCTACTAAAGACTACAAAATCCCAGGGATCGGTGCCCCTTGGAAGAAGCACTTTCATAGACGAAATCATCTGAAAAGTTGAATCTCAAGCCTAGGTTGGACCTCGAAAAGGTTCTACTCGAATCCCTCAAGCAGAAAATTCAGCAAATGCAGCTCATGCTGAGGTTCATAAAAGAAATGAATGGACTGAACAAAGTTTCCAAAACACATATATCCCACCTCTCAGCCCTTTAGACAAGGGAAATTATTGTTATCTGAAGAAGGATAAGGGGAGACTAGTGGGGTTGCTGAAGAAAACCCATCACCACCACCTGATCCTGGATCTCCTATGATTTTGATAGGAGAAGGTACACTCGAACTTCTAGATAGAGGCAACATGATTAAATTCCCTAAAGGAACAAGTAATCAATCACCCCAAATAGAGCACTCAAACCAAAAAATCCCTGAAGGATATTGGAATATCTTCGACCAAATGGCACAACAAAATCCACCGCGACCTCAGAATTCCACCTTGGGATATCCTATAGTCGATCTAGTTGCTAATGACCCAATGAAATCCATTCCATTACAGAACCTTCCAATCTTTCATGGATTGATCTCAGAGGACCCTGATGCATTCTTATTCGAATTTGATGTCCTGTGTAGAGGTTATGACTACACCTCTGAACCTCAAAAACTGAATCTATTCCCTTCCAATTTGAAAGGAGCATATTTATGATGGTTTATGGGACTAGGAGGAGGAACTATAAATTCATGGGATGAAATGAAGCAAGCCTTCCTTACAAAATATCAAGATTATTGTAGAACCAGGGATCTAAAAGTCAAAAATTTTTAAATGACTACAAATAAAAATGAGACACTAGAAGAATATGTTGAAAGGTTTCAGTATAACTTGCAAAAATCACCTTACGGTACACTACCAGGTGAAGTACTTAAAGATACTCTTATAAAAGGTATGAAGGTTGAATGGGTAGAAATGTTAAATTTAATGGGAAAAGGTGATATTTATCAAGAAAATTATGATAACATTATACAATTGTGCATCAGGTGTTCATGTGGAATTACATGAACTAGATTGGGAATGCGGGCTCCCCTCACTAGAAATAGAAACATTACTAGCAGGGGTGTCACCCGAGCAGAAGTTGGTAATATTTTAGAAAATTTCAAAAATGACATTTTGAGTACTCTGACTACACAATTGGATGTTCTTTAGGCTAAACAAAAACAAGCAAAAGAAGAACAGTCCTTGGCCATATTCTGCCACCGATGCAGAAAGAAACATGGTCTAAGGGAATGTCCTTTGGATGTGATTCGGGTTTGCTCCATCTATGCCAAAGACCATGTGATAGATCAATGTCCATCACTCCCAGGAATAAAGGTTGTCTTTAAAGAATTGGAAGAGGAAACAAAACTAGTATATATGATGGATCAGCGTCGCCAATGGCAGGATCATCCCCCAAGTACGCTACAAGATCCTTCTTCTTTCTTTTCTGGGCAGTATAGTCAGCAACATACTTTTGGAAACACATGGAAAGGACAACCATTTTCTAACCCCACCTGGCAGTCCCAACAACATCTTACTACACGCTGAACAAATCAACCAACTGCAAATCCTACTTGGCCAAATCAACCAGCTACAAATACCACCTGGCCAAATCAATCAACTGCAAATCCCACCTGGCCTAACTTGCAATACCCCACCCCATCTTGGAAGAATTCAAATAATAAACCCTGTCCTTCACAGTGGACTAACCCAGCTGCCCAAGCCCCCAATTGGAATCAAAACTAGAAGCACCCCATGGGGATGACCAATCAACCCATGGGGATGGCTCCTCCAACTCATCCCACTTCAATTACCCTAGAACCCTCAAACTAAAATGCGCCCTCAATTATCATCTCAACCCAATCCAAATCATAATAATAGACCAGCCCAACTTGTGCAAATTATTGAGAATTTGGACAGGGAAATCAACTCTGTAGTGTGCAACGAAATCCGATTGAGGTTAGGGAACATAATTTCTCCTGAAGAAAGTAACATTCACCAAGAATAGGAGAATGAAAATAATATAAAACCATAAATAACACCCTTGACTGTATTCATAAGAGAAGAAGCAGAGCAGGGGGGAAACACAGTCGAGCAACATAATCCTGGTGAGGAAGTAATTCCTCCTCCCCTGTTCCCTGAGAGGCTAATGATAGAAAAAATAGTTGTATATCCTAACTTCGATATTGTAGGGGAACTAAAGAATCTATATCAGTTAAGATCCCACTCCTACATGATCTGCAAGACATCCCAATTTATGTAAAGACAATTAATGAATTATGCGGGAAGAAGCTTGTCAGGAAAGATAAAAATCCATCAACTATTTGCGTGGTAGGATCCATGTTCGATATTATTTTAAGCAAGAAGGAGTCAGTCAAATATACATACCCAGGGAATCTCGTGGTAACAGTTCATATACAGGGTTGTTTTTTTCCAAATACATTAGTGGATTTGGGGGCAACCATTAACATTCTGACCATCGAAACCTATAACGCCCTGGGTATTACCTCCTTCGAACCTACTTAAATTATGTACAATTGGTTGATAGATTAGTGGTTAAACCAGTCAGAACATTACAAGATATAACAATTTCAGTCGACTCTTGGGAATACCCAACTGATTTTCTAGTTATCAACCCAAGAAGTGGACTCGATGGACACCCATTGATATTGGGAAGACCATGGCTCACAACGACAGATGCATACATAGGATGTCGCACATGCAACATGACAATTTATAAAGGAAGTGCTACAAAGAACCTCATCCTGTATCCTCCAGCTAAACCAAGTCTGCCTATTATACATTAGCAGTTTCCACCACCCAGATATCGAGAAAATAATTTGTGATCTCCTCTCACACTAGAAAAAGCTCTCAGGCTCAAGAACCAACTAGAAGATGATGTGATCAATAGCTTCATTAATAACCCAACCATTATAAGCAACCCAACATGTCAAATGCTAAAAGTTGTTTTAGATAATGAATCACAAGGAAATCCTCTAGAAGAATTGATGGAGCAACATATTCCCACTACTATTGTCCATAACAACATATCAGTTGAAATTGCACTAGGGAGGTTTTTGAATATTAATGCGAATTTGAATAAGCAACAACAACAAAAATTGATTCAGATCCTTTCTAGATATCAGAAGGCTTTTGCTTGGTAATATCCTGACATGAAAGGCATTGATCCCCAAATCTGTATACATCATATATATATTGAGAAAGATGCTCGACCCATCTGACAACCCCAACGAAGATTGAACCCTCATCTCAGGGATGTTGTTAAAGAAGAGTTACAGAAATTGTTGGATGTAGATTTCATATATCCTATTTCAGACAGTCGGTGAGTCTCTCCACTTGTAATCGTCCCCAAGAAGAATGGGAAATGGAAGATCTGTGTAGACTACAGAGAACTCAATAAGGCTACCCAGAAAGACCACTTTCCTCTACCTTTTATTGACCAATTCCTTGATACTTTAGCAGGGAAGCTATTTTTTTCCTTCCTAGATGGCTTTAGTGGTTATAATCAGATCTAGATTGCTCCAAAAGACTAAGATAAAACTACATTTACATGTCCCTGGGGTACCTTCGCATATAGAGTATTTCCATTTGGATTATGTAATGCTCTAGCCACATTCCAGAGAGCCATTCTGAGCATATTTTCTTATTTGATTAATGAAGGACTCGAATTTTACATGGATGATTTCACCCCTTACGACACTGATTTTAATCAAGCTCTAAGTAATCTGGAGAAGGTACTAGAACAATGCATTGTTACCAGGCTATGTTTGAGTCATGAGAAATGTCATATGATGATGACCAAAGGTGTGGTACTTGGACACTATGTTTCTGCAGATGGAATCAAGGTAGATCCAGCAAAAATAGAGGTAATAATTAATCTACCTACACCTAGTACACAAACTGAGGTATGTATCTTCCTTAGTTGTGCAGGCTATTATTGTAGATTCATAGAAAAAAAATCAACAACAACTACACCTTTACATGCTTTAACTAGTAATGCAGAATTTTAGTGGTGTGATAAGTGTGATGTTGTGTTTGCATAACTCAAAAGGTTGGTCTCAACAGCACCAATGCTAAGAGGAACAAACTGGAATTTTCCATTTCATATTTCTACAGATGCATCAAATATCTCCATAGGCATTGTCCTTGGACAGGAAGAAGACAATAAACCTTATGCTATTTATTTTATTAGCAAAAGTCTTATCCCGCTGAATTAAATTATACAGTAACATAAGAAGAATTTTTAGTCGTTATACATGCTATTAATAAATTATGCCACTATATAAGAGGCTATCCAGTTATTTTGTATATTGATCATTATTCTATTAAATATTTAGCTAATGAGACAATTACTAATGGACAGGTTACTCGGTGGTTATTACTATTGCAGGAATTCAACATCACCATCAAGGATCGGCCCGAAAGAGAGAATCTTGTTTCAGATTTCTTGTCTCGCATACCCAAAACAGATGATTCTTTTACGATTGAAGACCAATTTCCAGACGAAAAAATGTTTTTTGTCACTATTAAGACACCATGGTATGCTGATGTGGAAAATTACCTAGAAGATGGGAAACTATCAACACACCTATCATCAATGGAAATGAAACCGATCAATCAGCGTAGTGCACGGTTCACCTGTATTGGTGGATATATTTTACACACAGGGGCTGACCTCCAGATCCAAAGATGTGTAAGATATGACGAAATTTATGATATATTGAAGGCGGCTCATGACGAGCCCTGTGGTGGAAATTTTGCAGACCATAGAAATGGACATAAGATTTTACAGATGAGATATTATTGGCCCTCAATATTCAAAGAGGCAAAGAAATATGTCTAGACCTACGACAACTGTTACAGGACGTGTCGGTGAGGCCAAGCAGATGAAATTACCCTACAAGCACAAGTGGTGGAAAAACATTTGGAGAGATGAGCGCTGGACTTTATTGGACCCTTCAACTCAAAATCAAACCATAAGGCCTATATACTAGTTGCAACAGACTATATGACAAAGTGGGTAGAGGCAGTAGCCTTGTCAAACGCAAGGGAGGAAGCAGTCATTAAGTTTCTCTTCAAATTATTTGTATGCTATGTATTACCTAGGGAAGTAATCACTGACGAAGGGTCTCAATTTACAACCCATAAAATAACGGCCACCCTGCGCAATTATCATATTAAACATAGAGTTACTTCCCCATACCACCCATAGGAAAACAGAAAAGTAGAAAGTACCAATAAAGTCTTGGAGGCAATTTTTACAAAAAAAGTCTCAACAAACCGTCAGAATTGGGTAGCCGAGATTTCGAATTCCTTATGGGCCTATCGCACAACATGGCGTAACATTACTGGATACTCTCCTTATCATCTAATCTATGGAAAACAACCTATCTTTCCAATTGAATTTGAGATCAAGACTCTAAGGATGGCTCATAAAATTGGACTGGATCGTACAGAGGCACATACACGGTTCTTACATAAGCTCAATGAATTAGATGAAGCATGCATGTTCTCCCTGCAGCACACTATTTTTATTCGGCAACAAAGAGCTAGCTGGTAGGATAAGCATATCAAGAAGAGATCCTTCCATAAAGTTGATTGGGTGCTTCTCTATGATTCCAGATTTCAGGATTTTCCTAGAAAAATATAGACAAGGTGGTTGGGACCGTATGAAATCAATGAAGTCCATGATAATGGCACTGTCACTTTAGTTACCATCGATGGGTTTGGTTCTCTTTTTATGGTAAATGGACATCGACTAAGAATCTACCATCAATTGCTTTCAAAATAATCGTTTTGCCAAGAAGTAAGTAACGACCCTACTATTCAGATTTTAGTTGGTTGGGAAGGTAACCCAACAACTTCAAATTCATAAAATTAATATGTTTACCAACACTGTACATATTGTATATAGTTTTCTTTACAGACTTGATTGGTTTTTTTGTTTTTACTTTTTAGGGAATTCACTTGAGAGAATAAAAACCAGAAAAAATGATTGTAATGAATATAATTGTTACTCTATTTATGTTCCTTGCTCTTGTCTCACTTTAACCCTATTTTCACAGAATATGAATATGTCATGTTCTGCAACAAAAATCAGGCAACTGTAATGAATGCATAACACTAACGAACCATCCAATACTTCGATTATTGAATAAACCTACCAATAAAAATTAAATGAATTTAGTTGATGACTAATCAATCCTAGATTCACTAAAACAAAAATGTCTACGGGAGGTTTCAAATCACTTAATTAGATGGTTAAAAATTTGAACATCATCATTGTCGTTCATTTGAAACAGAACAAATGTTGTTCCCTTCGTACGATTGTTTTTCCCATTGAGTGTAGTTGTCGTTCAATTGAACGGAACAACTGTTGTTCCCTTCATGCGATTGTTGTTCTCTTTGCGGGCACTGTTTTCCATTTGAAAGTAACGACTATTGTTCCCTTTGTTACAATTGTTGTTCCCTTTTTCGTGATTACGATTCCTTTTTCGGATAACGTTGTTCATTCGAAAGAAACAACTGATGTTCCTTCTACGTTTTTTCCTTATTGTTGTTCCTTTCTCTCAAAAGTCACGACTCTTTTCTCATGAACAAGCATGCCATTATTATGTTAGTCACTCCTTTGGGTATGACCTTCACTAATTAATTTTCACCAAAATCACTTCTAATTATCATAGTAACGATTTTTTTTTTGTGTGAGCTATCTAGAATACCTTATCGATTTTTTTTTGGAATAATTTCTCTGAATTACCTTAAATATTGTTCATAATACTCAACCACCATAATTCGTTTCTTTCCCATATATATACATATACTTTAATGATAAGTTTCATTCATATAATAATAAGGAGTCTAAAGAAAATTTTTACTTGGCATTCTTACACTTCTTACGCCATCCCTCACTCTTAAGTAGTAGATCAACCTCCCTTAATAGAGCCTAAAAAAAAAAAAAATGATGGAAACAAAAATTAAATATAAGTAAAAGAAATAAACTTCTCCCACAAAGGATAGGGGGTCTCATCATGAGCCAACCTACCATGATCATAAGATAATAACATAAGTGACATTCCCATTATGGCTACCACACTAGGGAAATGGCCTTTGGCATTTTTGTTTTGTCAAAGGACAAGAGGTCTTATCACGAGCTAGCTTGTTCCCTTAGGTTACGATCTAGTGAGTGGAATTATCATTATCTGGATACCAAACCAGGATAGTGGTCTTTTTGGGAAAAGACAATTCAAATTATTTATTAAGGATACAGGCTCATCTATAAGTTAAAAGGCGACCCTATCGAGGCTATGGACACCTTTTGGCAGCAGTGGCTTTACCTGTGGTATGGAAGTTTACCTTAAATACGCTAATTTTATTTGTGTGTTCCTAGACTTCCTTTTTAATAAAGAGGCTATCATTCCGGTTATAACAAGGGAAAGTAACAAAGTTATGACACATGGAATATTTTTAAACACGTGAACAAATTTAAAAATTACTCAGAATCTTTTTCCTTAAACATTTTGAACATAGGTATGTAAATTTAAATTTCCCACAAAAGAGTGATTATTGTTCATGATTACCGTTAAAGTTCTTTTGAAGGTTATTAATGATTTTTCTCCCAACGACGATGGTGACATAGTAATTACCCCTCACTTGAACTACCTGCCATCATTACACTCACACATATCGACGGTCGAGGACGAACTTTCCATTTACGAGGGGGTAGATATTCTACACATATATTGATAGATCATAATGATTGCAATAAATCAAAAAACTCACATTTTTAGATACATTTGTTGTTCTATGATATTTACTATTTCTGGTGATATTTTCCCAAAAGTTGGTTGAACTAAGTTGCAGTTGGGAACGATAGTTGTCCTCATCAGTTCACAGAAGACATGGGCATCCAAAGTGTACGCCGAGATCCCACATTGTTGCAGGTAACTGACCATTCAAGGTCAATTTTACATCATCTGGGGTGGATAGAATATTTCAATAGATTGCAGGGATATGACACAAATATCACGTTAGGATTTTTCCAGAACTTGCAGAGAGGAGTCTCTATGATCCGAGACATACAAATTCCGGTCACTGAGGAAATTATAGTGGAGGTTACTGGCCTCCCCAATGAAGGCATATAGTGGACCATGAAGTATACAACACTCAAGGAGGATGTGGAATCCTTTGTAGAACCTGGACAAGAACTCGATAAAAAAGGGAAGGGACTCAACCCCACCGCTATTAGTGAGCCATGGAGGGATCTAGAAAGAGTAATGCAAAGTTATATCACATGTGATGGGAGACGTGATGTGGTGAGTCTACTCCACCTCAAATGATTAGTAGCACTAAAACAAAGGTTAGTAATAAATTTACCATTTTTTTTTAAATGTCATGCTGCATGAAGTTGTTGCAAGAACTCAGAAGGATAAAAACCATGTCACTATAATTAGTCACCATGGAGCAGTAAATTTAATAGTAAACAGGTCCTTGAGCCAAGCTCAAATAACTTGGGGAGATTTAATCGAGGTCGATATTCCCCTACATATCAAACAACCCGAAATCCACCAAGAAATTCCCTCACAGGGAATTGAGACAACTCAAGAAAAAGGAGATAGTGCCCAAATTGAAACTCCACTACCCCAACATGAAATTGAAATAGACCCCATCCAGCTAGAAAAAACTCAGACCAAACAGGCAGAAACATCAAGGAAGAGGAAACAAAGGACAATCTTTGTCCCTGAAACCTCCACTCGAAAAAGGAAAAGAGGTAAAAAGATAGTCCAACTCGAAAATACTCAGGAGGCTATGCAAACAGAACAACCCTTACAAGAAAAAAATAAGGAGACTGTACAAACAAAGAAACAATCACTTGAAAACCTCACAGAACAATTCTTCAGAAGTTATGAAGTAGATATGGCTCAAGTACTCGGAAATTTAGGGACATCAATTTCTAAAGACACAGGCAAGTTTGCACCAACCTCTTCCCATTCAAACCTTGACTTGGACCTTCCTAATATGGAGGTTCCATCTCCTGAATATACAGAAAAACCATAATCTCACATTGAAGTAAACATCCCTGTAGAACAAATAGAACAACCAGAACCTCACATTGAGGTAAAAATCCCTGTAAGACAGACAGAGAAGCCATAAGAAAAAGGGGAGAATTCACCAGCTGATCAAGGTGGGAGAGACCTTGGAACTCCCCATAAATAGAAAATAGTAGGCTAAGGCCACAATAAAATCAGAAAATTGAAACAAGAAAACAAGATGTTAAGGAAAAGGGTTAAAAAAATCAAAGTATTGAAACGGAAAGTTTCCAGACTGAAGGAAACAATCAGACAACTTAGGAAGCAGCTGGAACAAGTTGATAAGGCCGATGAGAAGAATAAATACAATAGGCCTAGAGTACAGGGAAGAAACCCACTTCCCAGAAGGACAGTCCACACCAATTCTGTTAGAACACAAACAAAATTTCATGCTCCTTTGGAAACAACTGAAACAGAGACTCAGACTGAGATTCCAGCCACGAAGAAACAACTGTTCAAACTAAATGAGTGTTTCCTACATATCTTATTTCTCCTTCGGAAACAATCGAAATAGGAACTGAGACATATGATCCAACAACAATAGAGACAATTGTTCAGACTGAAGAAGCATCTCATTCCCCTGAACAAGATGCCATCATTAGTAGGTTGGAAGCAGAAATGGCGCAATCCCAACAAGCCCTAATTCAATGTAAAAGTGAAATGGTAACAATGGTAGAACATCAAAGAGTTGTCAAACCAATTAAATCCATGTCAAAAACAAAGAATGAGACCTTTGATAAGCTCAGTAGAACTCAAGGAGAGGTGAAGAAAGTACAGGTCTAGTTAGATGGAGCTTTGGAGAAAATCAAAGAAATTTGCTTTGTTTATTCTGATATAATATCTTGTAGGGCTCCTGCTACTAATTACACCTTATTTATATTATAATGTTATTTGTTTCTAAGGATAAAAGTTATTAGAGTAGGAAAACCTTTTTATTTCACCATTGTTTCTGAGTTTGTTTCATGTTTCAGAGAACAAGAAAAAGGAGTACAATACTTTCTGTGTGAATTATACCTTCACAACTTCATTTTGGGAAAAAATAGAAAAGAGAACCCTAATCCTTTCATTGGCGACATACAGTTTCAAGCATTCTTGTCTTTTACCAAGAACCAAACTAGGTGGGCTAAAGCACACAAGGTTTTTATGAAAAGGGAGATTGGGTTAGACCTATGGATCAGAGGGGAACCTCCTAAATCCCTTACAACCTTTATGCAGCACCAAACATTCATGAAGATAAAGAAGGTTGTAGAATCTTTAGCTCCTATCCATCGACAGGTTTTACGTTCAGGTCTACCATATTTTAGGGGTCTTAAATAAGAAGTTATTTATGCGTCCAAACTAAGATGAGATGTCTCCTCAAATGAAGTCAAGAATAGGGAACCCTTTGGTTTCAAACAATTTAATACAACTACCTTCATATTGGAGAGGTATGCCAGAATGATCCTGGATGAAGGGCCTGCCTGAATTGGGTGCATATATAGTCCTCCTATTATTTGGTATCCTCCAGAGGGTTATCAGAGAAATTATGAAATTCGTAAGAAGGAGGAAGAAGCTACTTTTGAATATCTTAGAAGTAAGAATGGATTTAGGAGACCTAGAAAAAATACCTCTCCTCCCTTCAACATCACTGCTTTAAATCTAAAGTATTCACTTGCACGAGGACATGAAAGAAGGTAAGATGGGGGGTATGTAGAGTTGAGAAAAAGGTACAAATATCCTCCCTATCACCATGGTTTATGATATAATCTTGATTGACTTTTCCATTAATTAGAAATAATTAGGAAAGAAAATGATTAAAAAGTCTTCTAGAAATGTTATTGAGTGATATTAGATAATTTATGAATTTCGGTTTGAAATGTTTGATTTTATTGCAGAAATGGACAATTATTGCTAAACTCAAGACAACTAAGAAGATTATGAAGATGCATAGACTATTGGAGGTCAAAGAAATCAAGCGCAAAGCAGTTTTGAGGAAGATTGACTCTCTATTTTGTAATCTTTATAAATAGTAAAAGCAATCCTGAGGATATCTTGATCCTCATGATAGCTTAATTTACCCATATCCTTGTAATATATAGAGAGTGATCAACCATAGATAAATATATAAGAAATTTATCCAATCATTTGGATCTCTGAATTTCTCTATACAAGCAGTCCATTGTAAATGATTTACCAACTATGGAATTAATGAAAGCCTTGAGCATTTTTATCATCTTTTCGTACTGAGGTTTTAGAAGCATTACCTTTTGAAGACCGTGGGCCCAGTCAGAAGGAGTTACTTTCTAAATCTGTAATTGTACCAAGTTGATTTCAATTATGTGATTTAAATCTCTTTACAATAGTTAAGATAAATGCATGAGTGTGATGATGTTTTTATAAATTGGTTATGTTATTTCACAGAGGATAGATGGTTCATTAGGTTATTGATTGCATTTCCATTTCCCATTACTATAGTTCATTACTTGAGAGTTCCTCTCATTTTCACATGCGTCGTTCCTTTTATTAAATTTACAGTTGTTGTTCCTTTTTCTTAAATCTGCATTTGTTGTTCCTTCTCGATTTTACAGTACATAGTTATTTTCTTCCAGCAGGTTATACAATCATTGATAGATCGGTGGATTAAGTATTCTCATAGATTAAATTATTGTTTCTTAGATAGATGAATTCAAAAAATTGGTTGATGCCTTTAATTCACAACATGTTATTGATTAGATTATAATTATGTTGAGTAAGATCTTAGTTTCAGAGTTTTAATGAATGTGTGAGGAACTTGATTGTTGATAAACTCAGATTTTCTTTAACTACACGATTTTAACCTCTACAACTATCTGCATAGACTTTGTTGATATTTTTGAAAGAAAATACGAATCCTTGGTTGATAAATTAATGTTAAACTAAGGTTGTTTTTAGGACATCTTTAGAGCCCAACACCCGTGTCAATTGAACATATGTTCTTGTTGTTATATATAGTGTTAGTTGTTGAGTATTTTGCAATGAATTGTATGAATTCCAACCCAAATGGATTCATGTTTAATTAACCCTTTGTCACTAACAAAAGACTATATGGTGTCTATAATTCTCATGGAATCACGGGTGAGACCTTATTTACTCTTGGGCTGAGGATTGATATGTCAATGCCTTTTGGTTTTTGTTGGTCAACTCTGGATGAACCCTAGGTATTCAACCCCATAGTGTTAATAAGGACGTGCACAATCATAGAATGAGCCAACAACTAGAAGAATATCATACTCATAAATATGAATACAAAGTGTGTAAAGGAGTAGACTATAGAGACACAACTGTTATACATCAAGACAAGGAGCATTCACTAGTAAACAAAAACATATTTTTGAAAGTAATCTTCAACAAAGGATGATATACCAGGACATGAGAATCCAACAAAAAAATGGTCAATCCCAAATGGTTGAAGAAGAGGTCAATATCTCCTGGCAGAAAAATCTCAAACATAAAGGAAAAAAACACCCATAGTGTCCAAACTATTTACCATATTGTATGAGGTGAAATGGGGTCGAAACCCATGATATCCCACTAGAACTAAAAGACAAATTTGAAATGTAAATGTATGTGATGTATGATATATTAAATTATGAACATTTTTGTTGTCATTTATCACTCATCATTCCATAAAGGATAATGACAAAAGTTTCCAAATGAAAGGTCAAGATTCAAGAAAGTAGAAGGCCAACCATCCAGGTGAATTTCAATAAATAGGGGATTGTATGAGAATTGTTGGATTTTTGGCTCTTGGATATTTCATGTTCTATGGCTGAAACTTTAATGAGAAGAAGTTTGTTTGTCCAAGCTATTTTTTGGAGAACTCGGATCCTTGTGTGCACTTGTTTTGGACTATTCTACTACATTTTGATCAACATTGGCCTTCTGTAAGAATGCATTTCACATTACATACTATTATTATGTGTTTTTTCTACATTCTTATTTCTATTCTTCAGGGAATATTTGTCTGAACCTGCGAAAATAGGATTGTAAATGACTATCATAATGATAGACTATTCTAGGTTGTAGTTATTTACTCTATGTGAACTATTTATCGGTCCATTTATAGGAGCATGTTGAGTTTACTTCATTGTTACCTTTAGATTCATCCATATGCATGCATATTATATTAGTTTCATTTCAATCATTAGTTTAGAATCCATCGTCGATGGACTGGGCCGCAACCGGTAAACCCCAAACCAATAATGGTTTTAGAGCCAAAATCTGGATGGGTTCCCTATTCCAAACAATGTGAGATCTAATTGGGAATTATCACTGAGGGTAACCCCTGTTGTTGATCAAGGTCACATAGACCGCATCAACACATTGACCCGTATAATAATGTTGACCATTTTCCCCATCACTTACGAGAAATTATCCAATGAGGAATTTCATACTTTTTAAATGGAGCATCCCTATCTTCCTTCATAATAAGTGCACTTCTTAGGTGACTTAGGCCTTTCTGAAATTTCTCTATACTATTCTTCCAATCATTTACCTATGACATAAATATCCTATTTCTACTCAGAGAAATTGGATATGGGTGAAATTACCACATTATAATCCATTGGCATTAATAAAGAAGAGTTGAGACCATGTCTAAAACACTAATAGGAGTATTTTTTTTTCATTAAGAAAGTGAAAATCAAGTTTTAGTTGCATGGTGAAGGAATACCAATCCATAAGAGCAGTATCATATCACAATTAAAAGTTCATTTCCCATCTTACCCATTAAAACAAAGAAGAAGAAAATACCTATTAGGCTAGTCCTGATGAAGAAAAAATCATATTGTAGATGACAAATTAACACAATTATTCAAAGAAATAGAATTTCAATATTAATCCATGACCTAAATACCAACTCTTCTAACACAAATGAATGCCCTGAAAATTCCACTACCTACACTTAAAAAAGAGAAAATAACTAGAGCCAATGAATAACCTTAATGTAAAAGGCCCATGAATATAATATAAAAGGGAGTGCATCTTCCCTACCCAAACAACATCATACAAGAGGTTTTTATTTCCAATTATGCAATATCCCTTGAGAAGATACTAGATAAGATACCTACATTATCCCACACCTTGAAGGCTTAGCAAAGGAGTAGACAAATAGCATAGAAATAAATAAATAAACCTTTAAAATTTAGGACAAATAAAACACAAGCATTACAGATCGATTCCAATTCCAAAAAGTAAAACACTAAGGATTTTTTCAAACAGAGATAAACCATAAAAAACCAAATATTTTTAATAATATGATAATAAGATTAAAAACTTATTCACAATAATAAAAAACATGCATAACAAATATATATGAACCAAAAAACATGCAAAATTCCATTTTCCTCACACAAGGATGGTCAACTACAAGTATGAGTAACAATATTTGGTCAAAGAGGGTGAAGCGTTGTGAAATCGAAGGCTAGCTTGCTACTGATAGTAAATTGAAATCTACAATAACAAATAGAAATTTCCCTTTCTAAAATAAGGTTCCCTTTAATACGAGGTGAAAAAACAATTCTTAGCCAAATCCATCATATCTTTTTACAGTTTGAGGATGTTCTTGTTAGATTTTCTACTTTGAGGTTTCTGTAAGCTAGTCATTGATGTAGTTTCTAGCGAACTATTGATTCCATTATGTCCATTTTATTTTCCATTAATAAGAAATTTAGGTATACAAATTGGTACAGGGATTTAACCACAGGGTTTTCACTCAGTGAACCTGTGACATAGCACCTGCGTTCATGAGATATTAAATAATACCCCTAATTTCACTCGATATTGATAGATACCTCCCAAAATCATTTTTTTGAACACCCTTCCCAATACATATTTCCAATAAAAAAATCCCCTATTTTTACAAGATACCATAACCTTAACACTATCCATAACATGTATATATTGTATATAAACTAACATCTAGATTCCATAACATTAAAATTATCCATAACATATAAATCTCGTTTAACATATGGATTGTTATAAGTATGCCATAACAACGTATGACCTTAGTATAGGGTAACAACCATATACCATAACAATATGGTTTTGTTCTAGCGTCATGGGCATAAACCTATTCCTAACATTGTTAAACCCTACCCAACTATTAACATAGCTCAGCCATGAAGTGGTTCGAAAACCATTTGCGATGGATGAAAGGTTGGTCCTATAGGAATTTACTTCCGATCTAGTTCATTAATGGTGAGGACTGTCTCGTACCCTCCAGTATGACATTTAGGCAACCACGCCAAATGCATGCTCGCCATCTCCTCAACTTCACATGGCAGAGGTGATGGTGCATATCTACTGCATTTACTCCTCTAACGAGGCCCTCAAGGTAGTATTCGTTCACTGTTCTTACCCCCTTTGGTCCTGTAACATGCATTTTGTCTCTGCGTTGAACACGACCGATGCGCTTTGGTGAGGTTCGGCTCTTTGATCCTATAACATGAGTTTTGTCTCTGTGTTGAAACACGGTCGGTGCACTTTGGTGAGGTTCATTTCTTTGGTCCTGTAACATGAGTTTTCGTCTCTACATTGAAACATGACCGATGCGCTTTGGTGAGGTTCGAATCTAGTGCACGATGAATAAAACAACAATGCATACTCGAGGTCCTCTGTGTGCCAAGGTGAGTAATGATTTCATTGTTAATACCTCTGTGAGAAGTATTTCATGATGTTCTCTTGGTTTGATGCAATGTAATTAGTTCAGCTCAAAATAACAAGCCTCATGGTTCCCTTTCTCTATTTGAGAGTTGACAGTTGTTCCCATATGCATTTGCAACCCAGAGTTTCCACTGGGTTTATGGTTTTGGGTTTAGAGAGTTATTGAATTTTCCCCTTGGTTGTCTGTTAGGCTTCTAACCTATACTCAAGGGTCATTTCCTAGTCAGATTGTGGCCAGTATCATTTTAATGTTAAACCCTCTGCATTTTTATTTTATTTTTCATTGTAATATGGTTATTCTTACCCTCTGGGATTCGTCCAGAGATCCCAACACTTGCTACGTGGATTGGTGTTTTAAACTTGTCTTTTGTTGGTACTCCATAGGTAATTTTCATAGTTTACGCTCTGTATTTACATGGAAAAATTACCCTTTGTGGGGAGTTTGAAATTTACCCTCTGTATGATTTATAAATAGCAGTATTAACCCTCTATGGAAATTCATAATTTACACTATGTGTATGTAAATAACAATATTAACCCTCTGTGGGGATTCGTAATTACGCTCTGTGTAATTATATCAACAATCTTTGGGAACTCATAATTTACGCTCTATGTATGTAAACAATGGTATTAACCCTCTGTGGGGATTCGTAAATTTACACTCTCTATAAATACATATATAGCCTTATTAATCCTCTGTAAGAATTTGTAGATTTACGCTCTGTGTAAATATACAGAAATATTATTTACACTATGTGCAAGTATTAACACTCTGTGGGAATTCGTGATTTACTTTCCGTGCATATAATTAGCAACATAAACAAGGTTTTAATTGTTTGAAACGACACCTGCTTGTACCCTCTGGTTATAAAATGATTTCTTTGCCGGAAGAGATTTGGTTCTTACTGTAATGTTATTTAAATTTTTGTGATTCATTGTGAACAATACACAGGTTGCATCTTATGCACCTCTTATGAATGCTTATCAAATTAATACTTCCTCACTATAATCGTTACCCAAATCAGAATTTCATTGAGTGGTTTTAGGAAAGAAATGGCAGTCTATGTTTAAACATTGAATTTTCCATAGTCTGTTTATTGGTCCTCGACACGGGGTTGAAGAAATGTTAATATGTGCTTCCTTTTTTCTTAATCTATGCATAGTCTATTTTGATGCTAGTTATTTACTTTCACTTTCTATGTTTTATGAGTGAAGTCTATGCATGGATATGTGAAATTAATTATGGGGGCCTTTTCTATTTTTCAAGGGTACCCATTAGTTGGTTTTGGGTCCACTCCTCCTCCTCATGGATCGTGGACAGATTGTCACACAAGAACAAGTGGAAATCTGGCTCTTCGTTGGACTCAAGCTAAGTATTGTCCTTGACTTATTCTTATTTTTAATTTCCATAGAATTAAACTATTAGCACAGTTTACTAAAACCCCCCTTTTACTTCCTTTGCAGGTTGCGCAAGTTGGCGACGTCGAATGAAGGAATCATCTTACTCGAAAGGTATTCGAGTTCCATGTCCTTGCGTGCATTGACTTCGGTTATAACCAGATTCTATATATAGTTCTTAGAACTTTGTTTACAGTATAGGAAGTTGTGGAGTTTGGATTATGGTACTCCAACTGTAATATTTTGAACAGTGGTCAATTGAAAACAAAGGTTGATTTTATAATATACTTCAAGTTCATCACTATATTTCTGTAGTAATAAAGAATGTATTCTAATTTTCATTCGTTCTGTCTATTCTCTATGGTATTTTTGTATGTACATATTTAAATGGTAATTCAATAAAATCCAATGGTCAATAGGAACATAACAAATAGTCCTATCATTTCTTTATGCATGAGAACATATATATTTATATCTATATAATGTACAACCATATTTAATGGATAATAGGAGCATAAAATAAATATGCCATTTCTTTATGTCTAAGCACGCATACACACACACACACACACACACACACACACATATATACCATCATCGCATTTCAATTAAACAATACAGTATCATTCCACTATAATAATCCATCATATTCCTAACAATTAATAATCAAAAGCATAACAATAACAAGGAATACAAGTCAAGATACATATCTAAAACATGATGTTGGAATCCAAATGGAACAACCAGGTTCCACCCAACCATAGAACAGAGTAGCCAAGTTCACTTGCCCTGTTCACCCCCTAGCATGACCATGAGTCCATAAGGGAAAAAAGAATGATCCTTCTTAGCTATAGTCACCATCCACAGATCATAAATTCCTTTTCCTCACACTCACAATGCTCATAACAGAAAATATATTTCATTTTCCCAACATACTAAGCAGCATCCTTCCTTCTCCATATGTTGTTTTTATATGCATCTTGTGCCTAGGTATTTCCTTCCCTCCTTGGGAAATTCGCAGCCTTACAAATCCCTTATTTTTAGGGGCTACTAGTGGTCAAATTCATAATTTTCCACTTGTAAAAATCAGCCTTGAGGCAACTCAAACCTATTCCCCACTGATGGAGTCATGGTCAACTATTTTTAACCTGGTTGTTCCATTTGTCTTCCATCATTTAATTTATAAAAAGTTTTTCTTTCACATGTGTCAAAATAAAAGAGGTTAGTTAGGAAATTCAAATATTTTCCCAACAATCATCAAATAATTAATTTAAATAAATAAAATTCCAAATTCGGTTTTGCCATAAATGGCAAAAAAATTCCAAATACAAATTTTCCAAAAACAAAAAATTATTCCAAAGTTCACTTAGAATTTAATATTTTAAAATTTGAGGAGATCACATCCTCTCCCCCTTGAGTACAACACTTTCCTCAATGTTGATTCCTCTCTCGGAAAAGGGTTGGATAATATTTCCACAAATATTCCTCCAATTCCCAAGTGGCCTCCTCAGGGCTAAAGTGCTTGCATTGCACTTTTACCTAGGCGATGACTCGGTTTTGTAGTATTGTTTATGCGTAGAGGTTCCACTTGGAACTCGGCTTCTGGTTCCACCTGAACCATGTTTCAATCATTGATGTGAGTAGGATCATGAATATACTTTTTTAATAAGGAAACATGAAAAACATTATGAACTTTTAAGTTTGCAAGAAGTGCTAGTTGATACGCCATGGGTCCAATTCGAGTTAAAATATCGAAGGGGCCACAAAACCTAGGTGCCAACTTTGAACAGTTTTCTATATTTAGAGAGCTCCTCCTTGATCTGACTTTCAGATATACATGGTCCCCAATTTGAAATTCTTGGTGTCTCCTTTTTAAATCAGCGTACCTCCTTTAAATTTCATTGTACCCTTTTTACCATTTTCTCCATTTCCTAGAGCATTTTTGGTGCCATCATAAGCTTGTCAACTAGATTATCCCAGTTAATCGGGGTTGCGCATTTCCTTCTTTATAATTCTTTGAAGGGACTCATCTTGGCCGATGTCTGATAGCCATTATTGTAAGCAAATTGAACTAAGTGTAGGTACTCATCCCACTTACTTGGTTTCGTTCCCACGTACATTCGTAACATGTCTTCCAAAATCCAATTCGTTCGTTTGGTTTGTCCATTCATTTGTGGATGGTAGCTTGTGTTGAAATTCATGTTAGTATCCAATCCTACAAACAATTCCTTCCAAAACTTTGACGTAAATTTTACATCTCTATCTGAGATCACCATCTTACGAATTCCATGCAATCTCAATATTTCTTTCATAAAAATTTCAGCAATATTAATTTCTTTATAAGTAGATTTCACATGTATAAAATGTGCAAATTTGGTAATTTTATCAATCACTACCATAATCGAGTCATTTTGCTTTTGAGTCTAAGGGAAACCTGTGATGAAGTCCAACAAGATAATCTCCCACTTCCATTCTGGTATAGGTAGAAGTTGTAGCAGATCGGCTGGATGATGATGTTCAACCTTTACCTATTGACAATCTAATTATTTAGATAAATATTCAGGTGTTTCACTCTTCATGTTAGGCCAATAAAATAATTTTCTGAAGGCTGTTATAATTGTATGGTATCCTGGATGACCATAA
Source organism: Picea glauca (assembly GCA_000966675.3). Lineage (NCBI taxonomy): Eukaryota > Viridiplantae > Streptophyta > Pinopsida > Pinales > Pinaceae > Picea > Picea glauca. The sequence goes on along the minus strand of JZKD02S1779439.1, from coordinate 93,132 downwards.
TACAACCTTTTGTGCAATCGTCAAGAATTGTTGATTTCAATTCAACAGTACGTACAACTTGTTTTTTAACCTTAGTAGTCCATTTTTATCTAAACTCAAATCTGTTTCGTTCAATTTTTCTGCATTTTCTTGTAAGTTTGTTGTTGTTTTGATGTGTTTTTCATCATTACAGCTTTCAGATTTTGTTCTTTGTTCGATGTTGTTTTCTACTTTTCTAACACTTATCTCAAAACATTTATTAGTCCTCCAACTTAGGACATATGCAACTTTGATTTCTTTTCCTTTGATGTGTCTTACTTTGAAATCAAATTCACTTAAAAAGGCTAGCCATATCGCTTGTCTTGCGTTGAGATCTGGTTGACCGAATAAAAACTTTACACCATTATCGTCAGTTAGTAGTAGAAACTTTCTCCCCATAAAATAACGTCGCCAAATTTCTAGCGCATGAATTACGACTGCTAACTCCAAATCATGTGTAATGTAATTCCGTTCATGTTCTTTCAGTTTACGTGATTCATAACAGATGGTGTGTCCATAATGTCTTAGGACACCTCCCAAGCCTTCTTTGCTTGCATCCATGTAAAATGTAAAATCTTTATCAGGATCTACTACCTTTAGGATAGGTGGTGTAGTTATCAGTCCTTTTAATTTATCAAAGTTGTCCTGACACTTATGTGACCAAGTAAATCTTATTCCCTTTTTTTGTAGGGATGTAATTAGATACGCGATCTTAGAAAATCCTTCGATAAATCTTGGGTAATAGCTGGTAATTCCCATGAATGATATGATGTATGCTACATCCTTAGGGATAGGCCATTCCATAATGGATTTTATCTTTTCTAGATCAACTGCAATATCCTCTTAGGATATCACATGTCCTGTTGATTAAGGTTGGTTTTCATTGATGTCAACCCTTGAAGAAATCCTGGTAGCACAAAGGTTTGGGTAATGAACCCAAGTTAATTTGATGTAAAGATGACTCATTATTGTCTTGTCATGGTTGATGATAAGTACAAATGGATGAACTCCAAAGTGGTCCCCTTATGTTTAAATCCCTCTCGAGAAGACACTTTGCGAATTGAGTTAGCCTAGAAGTATGGTTAGAGAACCCATGCTTAATTGTGGAATAATGAGATGAAGGTCAGTGAATTTGTCAATGAAACTATCCTAGATGGATAGTGTTTTTCATGCCATTTCCAGTGGTATGTGTAACGTCTCATAAATCTTAATGGTTAGATATTTATGGCCATATGAAGTTGAAGAACCCTCGTGAATCATATAGAAGCCCCCAAAAGTCGAGTGTTTGCAAAATAAATTATTTAAATAATAAACTAAATGGAGAACTCCCTAAAATAAGGAAAGTGTGATGCTACATGAAAGTATAAATAAGAGGAAAGTCTCTGTCATTTAATCACACTTGAATATCATTTAATATCTATTTTTTTGAAAGGTTATTTGGGCAGGTATTATTGATAGAGAAAAATTGCAGCAAAAAAGGTGTGACGGGAAAAGTGCAGCAGGAAAAGTGCGGCAAGAAAAGTGTGGAAAAAAAAGTGCGGCAGGAAAACCACGACAAAAAAAGTGTGGCAGAAAACATGTGGCAGAAAAAGTGCGACAGAAAAATCACGGCAGAAAAATCATGGTAGAAAAGTGTGGCAGAAAAATCGCGGCAGAAAATGTGCGACAGAAAAATCATGGCAGAAAAATCACAGCAGAAAAAGTGCGGCAGAAAAATCGCAGCAGAAAAAGTGCGGTGAAAAAAATGTGGCAGCAACATAGTTGGGGTCTATTTAGGATAGATATGGCACATCTTGTTTGAGGTATGTTTTGTGAGCTAGGGTTTAGCTCTTGAGATGGTATTGGATGTTTAGTATTGTTCCATATATCAGATTTGTTGAGGGATAGAATTGGTATTTTGTTGTTGGTATTTGGCATATGGGTATTGGTCTTTTGGTTGTGATGTGTTGCTGAAGTTATTGGTTTAGCTTGAGGCTACATAATAGTGAGGTTGTGGCACATGGTTTGATGTAAGGGTTTATGGTATTTGGTTCATGGATAGAGTGATGAATTGTTACATAACTTTTGATGATTATATTGGTGTATGTCTTTTGTATATGGTTGAGGTACATGTTGGGTACCTGGTTGAGACAAGTAGTTGATGAGTTGGCACATTGTTGGGCTCTAAATATGTCCTAAAAACAACCTTAGTTTAACATTAATTTATCAACCGTGGATTCGTCTTCTCTCTCAATAATATCAACAAAGTCTATGCAGATAGTTGTAGAGGTTAAAATCGTGTAGTCAAAGAAAATATGAGTTTATCAATAATCAAGTTCGTCACACATTCATTAAAAATTTGAAACTAAGATCTTACTCAATAGAATCATAATCTAATCTAAAACATGTTGTGAATCAAAGGCAATAACCAATTTTGTTGAATTCATCTAGCTAAGAAATAGTAATTTAACCTATGAAAATACTTAATAAACCAATCTATCAATGATTATCTAACCTACTGGAAAAGAAAAACTGAGTACTGTAGAATTGAAAAGGAACAAAAAATGCAGGCTTAAGAGAAAAGGAACAAAAACTATAATTTAATGAAAGGAACAACACATGTGAAAATGAGAGGAAATTTCAAGCAATAAACTACAACAATGGGAAATGGAACCACAATCGATAACCTAATGAAACATCTATCCTCTGTAAAATAACATAACCAAATTATAAAAGCATCAACACACTCATGCATTTATCTTAACTGTTGCAAAGAGATTTAAATCATAGAATTGAAATCAAATTGATACGATTACAGATTGAGACAGTAACTCCTTCCGACTGGGCCCACGGTCTTCAGAAGTACTGCTGCTAGAAACTCAGTACGCAAAGATGGTAAAAACGCTCAAGGCTTCCATTAACTTCATAACTGGTAAAACATTTATAATAAACTGCTTGTACAGAGCAATTCAGAAATCTGAATGCTCGAAAAAATTTCTTATATGTTTCTCTATGGTTCATCACCCTCTATATATTACAATGATATGGGTAAATTAAGCTATCCCAAGGATCGATAGATCCTCAAGATTTCTCACTATTTATAAAGATTACAAAATAGAGAGTCAATCTTCCTCAAAATTGCTTTGCGCCTGATTTCTTCAATCTCCAATAGTCTACACATCTTCATAATCGTCTTATCTATCTTGAGTTTAATAATAATTTTCCATTCCTGCAATAAAATCAAACAATTCAAACGGAAATTCAGAAATTATCTAATATCACTCAATAACATTTCTAGAAGACTTTTTAATCATTTTCTTTCCTAATTATTTCTAATTAATAGAAAATTCAATAAAGATTATATCATAAACCATGGTGATAAGGATGATATTTATACCTTTTTGTCAACTCAACATACCCCCCAGCTTACCTTCTTGCATGTCCTCATGCAAGAAAATAATTTACATGTAAAGCAATGATGTTGAATGGAGGAGAAGTATTTTCTCCAGGTCTCTTGAACCCATTCTTACTTCTAAGCTATTCAAAAGAAGCTTCTTCCTCATTCTTACGAATTTCATAATTACTATGATAACCCTCTAGAGGATACAAAATAATAGGAGGACTATATATACACCCAATCCAGGCAGACCCTTCATCCAGGATCATTCTGGCATACCTCTCCAACCTTAAGGTAGTTGCATGAACTTTTTTGAAACCAAATGGTTCCCTATTCTTCACTTCATTTGGGGAGACATCCCATCTTAGTTTGGAAGAAGAAATAGCTTCTTCTTTAAGACCCTAAAATATGGTAGACCTGAACATATAACCTGTTGGTGGATAGGAGATAAAGATTCTACAACCTTCAACCTCTTCATGAATGTTCTTGATCCGGATTTATGTAGGAACACAATGAAATACAGAAATACACATAAACATAGAGATGCAGCGGAAATAAGACTTCATTTCATTAATAACAAATGACTGAAATATGCTTAC
>JZKD02S1779439.1:61695-89129 GCA_000966675.3 Picea glauca | reverse complement strand
TATACCTCCTAGTCTCCTATATATACCAAGGAGACATTTTCATTTGGAGTCATCTTGTACTTGAACATTTATGTGGGGTAAAAGGAGGTTGCCCCCTTGAAGAGGCTTATTATCTTAAATTAACTATTTTTCAAGGCGTTGAGTACTTATTCTGAGGTTTTTATATGCTATATTGATATTTGGTTCTTAACCAGTTTCCTGCATGTTTTCAGGTTGAATTGTCTTTTTACCCCTTCTTCTTTTCACAGTAGAGGTTTAATTGTTCATTGTCTCCTCTTATTTTATTTTTCTTCCTGTTTGGTTTGGGTTTCTACCAGCTGGATGGGGTATGCTTCAATTTCAGGCTGGGGTAGTGGAGTTTCAATTTGGGCACTGCCTCCTTCTTCTTGAGTTGTCTCAATTCCCTGTGAGGGAATTTCTTGGTGGATTTTGGGTTGTTCGATTTGTAGGGGCCTATTGGCCTCGATTAAATCTCTCCAAGTTATTTGAGTTTGGCTCAGGTCCCTATTTACTATTAACTTTACTATTCCATGGTGACTAATTATAGTGACAGGGTCTTTAGCCTTCTGAGTTCTTGCGGCAACCTCATGCAACATGGCATTTAGAAAAAATGGTAAATACATTACTAACCTCTGTTTTTGTGTTGCTAACAATTTGAGGTGGTGCAACCTTACCACATGGTACCTCCCATCACATGTGATATAGCTTTTTATTACTCCTTCTAGCTCCATCCATGGCTCACTTAGAGCGGTGTTGTTGAGCCCTTTCCCTTTTCTATTGAGTTCTTCACCAGGTTCTATGAAGGATTCCATAGCCTCCTTGAGCATTGTATACTTTATGGTCCACTGTATGCCTTCATTGGGGAGGCCTATTACCTCCTCTATAATTTCCTCAGTGGCTGAAATTTGTATGTCTTGGATTAGGGAGACTCCTCCCTGCAAGTTCTGGAAAAATGCTATCATGATATTTGTGTCATATCCCCGCAATCTATTGAAATATTATGTCCACCCCAGACGATGTAAAATTTCCCTCGCGTGGTCGGTTACCTGTAGAAATGTGGGTTATTGGCATACACTTCGTCCACCCATGTCTTTTGTAAACATATGAGGAAAGCTATTGTTCCTGGCTGCAACTTAGTTCGACCAACTTTTGAGAAAATATTACCAGAAATGGTGAATATCATAGAACAACAATTGTATATAAAAATGTGAGTTTTCCCATTTATTGCAGTGATTATGATCTATCGGTAAATGTGAAGAATATATGCCCCCTAATAAATGGAAAGGTCGACCTTGATCATCGATATGTGCGAGTGTAATTATGGTAGGTATTTCAGGTGAGGGGTGATTACTACACTGTCGTCGCCACTGGGAGAACAATCATAAATAACCTTCAAAATCACTTTAATGGTAATCATGAACAATAGTCACTCTTTTGTGGGAAATTCAAATTTACATACCTATGTTCAAAAAATGTTTAAGGAAAAAGATTCTGATTAATTTTAAATTTGTTCACGTGTTTAGAAATATTCCACATGTCATAACGTTGTTACTTTCCCTTGTTATTGGATATAAATGGAAAGATAGCCTCTTTGTTAGGAAAGGAAGTCTAGGAACACACAAAAAAAATGGCGATTTTGAGGTAAATGTCGATACCACAGCTAGAGCCACTACTGCCAGCAGACATCCATAGCCTAGACAAGGTTGTCTTTTAACCCATAGATGAGCCCCTATCCTTAATAAATAGTTTGAATTGTCTTTTCCCAAAAAGAACACTATCCTGGTTTGGTATCCAGATAACGATAATTCCACTCACTAGATCGTAACCTAAGTGAACAAGTCGGGTCATGATGAGACCTCTTGTCCTTTGACGAAAAAATGTCAAAGGTCATTGCCCTAGTGTGGTACCCATAGTGGGAAATGTCACTTATGTTATTATCTGATGATCATGGTAGGTTGGATCATGATGAGACCCCCTATCCTTTGCGGGAGAAGTTTATTACTTTACTTATATTTAATTTGTTTATTTCCTTCATTTTGTCTTTTAAGGCTCTATTAAGGGAGGCTCATCTACTCCTTAAGAGTGAGGGATGGTGTAAGAAGTGTAAGAATGCCAAGTAAAATGTGCGTTAGACTCCTTATTATGATATGAAGGAAGATTATCATTCAACTATATGTATATATATATAGGGGAAAGAAACGAATTATGGTGGCTAAGGATTATGAACAATATTTAAGATAATTCAGAGAAATTAATCCAAAAACAATTCGATAAGGTATGCTAGGTAGTCCAAAAAAAATATGACAAATTGTTACTATGATAATTAGAAGTGATTTTCATGAAGGTCATACCCAAAGGAATGGCTAACGTAATAATGACATGCTTTTTCATGAGAAAATAATCGGAACAACAATAAGGAAAAATCGTAGAAGGAACAACAGTTATTTCTTTCAAATGAACGACGCTATCCAAAAAAAAGGATGGCAATCACGACAAAGGGAACATAAGTTGTAACAAAGGGAACGACAATCATTACTTTCAAGTGGATGACACTACCTGCGAAGGGAACATCAATCGCACGAAGGGAATGACAGTTGTTCCATTCAAATGAACGACAACTCTATGCAAAGGGAACAACAATCGTATGAAGGGAACATGAGTTCTTTAATTTCAAATGAACAGAAACGATCATGTTAAAAAAAAAAAATTAACCATCTAATTAAGTGATTGGAAAACCTCTCGCAGACATTTTTGTTTTAGCGAATTTGGGATTGATTAGTCATCAACTAAATTCATTTAATTTTTATGGGTAGGTTTATTCAATGATGGTTTGTTAGTGTTATGCAATCATTTTTTATTTACTACAGGCGTTCGATTTTTGCTGTGAAACATGACGTATTCATCTTATGTGAAAACATGGTTTATAATCGATGGGTTTTTCAAAGTGAGACATGAGAAAGAAACAAAAAAGAGTGTAAATTATATTTATTACAATCATCTCTTCTAGTTCTTATTCTCTCAAGTGACTTCCCTAGAAAGTAAAAAACTAAAAACTCAATCAAATTCATAAAAAAATCTATATAAAATATGTAAAGTGCTAGTAGAAATCATAATTCTATGAGGTTGAAGCTGCTGGGTTACCTTCCCAGCCAGCTAAAATATGAACAATAGGGTCCTTACTTCTTAGCAAAAGGATTATTTTGAAAGTGCCTGATGGTAGAGTCGTAGCTGATGTCCATTTACCAGAAAAGGAGAACCAGACCCGTCGATGGTAAATAAAGTGACAGTTCTAGTATCATGAACTTCATTGATTTCATACGGTCCCAACCACCCTGTCTGTAATTTTCCAGGAAAATCCTGAAATCCGGAATCATAGAGAATCACCCAATCACCTTTCTAGAAGGATTTCTTCTTGATATGTTTATCATGCCAGCTAGCTCTCTGCTACTGAATAAAATATGTGCGATGTAGGGAGAACAGGCATGCTTCATCTAACTCATTTAGTTGTTGTAGGCATTGTGTATGTGCCTCCGTAAGATCCAGTCCAATTTCCTGGGCCATCCTTAGAGTCTTGATCTCAAATTCAATTGGAAAGATGGGTTATTTTCCATAGACTAGATGATAAGGAGAGTAGCTAGTAGTGTTACGCCATGTCATTTGATAGGCCCATAAGGCATTTGGAAGCTCAGCTTCCCAATTGTGACAGTTTGTTGAGAATGTTTTTGTCAAAATTTCCTCCAAGAATTTATTAGTACTTTCTACTTGTTTGTTTGCCTATGGGTGGTAGGGGGAAGTAACTCTGTGTTTAATATGATAATTATGCAGGGTGTCCATGATTGTATGGGTTGTAAATTGTGATCCTCCATCAGTGATTACTTCCCTAGGTAATCCATAGCATACAAATAATTATAAGAGAAACTTAATAACTGCCTCCTCTGTTGCATTTGACAAGGCTACTGCCTCTACCCATTTGGTCATATAGTCTGTTGCAACTAGTGTATAGGCCTTCTGGTTTGATTTTAGGTTGAAAGGGAAAAAAATGTTTAGTCCCCATCTCTCGAAAGGTTTTGCCACTACTTGTGCTTGCAGGGGAATTTCATCATCTTGGCCTGGTTAATCCATCCTTTAACAGCTATCGCAGGCCTGGACATACTTCTTCGCATCTTTAAATAATGAGGGCCAATAGTATCCCATCTGTAAAATCTTATGCCCAGTTCTGTGGTCTGCAAAATGTCTGCCACAGGGCTCATCATGACCTACCTTCAATACATTGTAAATTTTGATGCAAGAGCATCATAAGTAGCTAGCCAAGCAAGCAACGTAAAAGGCGGAAGATAGCTGGAAAAGCACCAACACACGTTTTTGAAATATTTTGAAAAGTTAATGAAGTGGATATTAATGTGATAGTTGGGGAAGCGTACTTACATTTATATCTTAGATGTTGTAAACAGATCTTGAGCACTACTCTCATCTGTAGAATGTGAAGACTTTTATATGTAATTAATGAAAGTAGGTAGGTTTGAATTCATAGATTAGACAGTTTAGAGAGTAGGAGGGAAATCAGATATAGACACCCTTACCCTTGTATCATTGTAATAGTATTATCATTTAGAATAGAAGAAGAGAGATTTCATAAGCTGTTGAGCTGTAGCAGATAACTATAGAGAAGAACCCATGTACAGGAGCACTTGAGTTAATATATGAATCTTTGACTCAATTTTCATGGTGTTATGATGCTTACTATTTACATTTGTTGAATGGTATGCTTACAGTTGTTTTATTCTCTCTGTTTATGTATTTGTTTCAATATTGTGTTGAATGTGTGATTTCATGCTAAGTATATGAAGTCTGAGAGAGGAGAAGAATGAGTTTCAATTGTTTCTCATCCTGAGAGTTCCTGCAAGGAGTGCAGTGAAAAGTTCGCAAGGTGTGCGTTGACAAGAGTCTGAGTTTTATCTCAGAGAGCTCAGGAGAGATACCATTGTTCTCATTTCCCACAAAAGTGTAGGTGAGGCACAGATTTGTGCAAGGTGTGCGTAGGCTAGTTAAAGCCTTAAAAGTTATCAACTAAGGTGAAGGTGGAAGTACAGTTGTTGCAAAGAGTGCAAAGAGTTGAGGACTCAAATAACCAGAGGTTATTCGAAAGATTGTCGCAAGGAGTGTGTGCAGGATCTCTCTTGAAGACTTGATTTTGCAAGTGAAATCTGAAGAGGGATAGTACCTTTAAAGTGTTCAAAGGAATACGAAAGTCGAAAGCATATCATAAAAGACAAGTTCAGGAGGGAGAACATCGATTTGTTTCGCAGAAGTCATTGAGGAGTGAATCAAGCGGTTAGAATTCTCTGAGGAGAACTCATGAAATCACGTGGACCGTTGGATCCCATAGATCTATGAGAAATTTAAGGCTAAGTGCCTTTCATCATTCAGAAAGATCAAGAGGAGTAACGACCGTTGGATGAGAAGCATCAGGAGTCGTTGATCCTGCGCTCGAAATCTGATATTTCGGGTTTCGGAGTTTGGAGTGGCAAGTGATTTTGGAGTCACTGCATCGCAAACTCCTGGTACGCGAAATCGCACCAGCCATTGGATTAGGAGAGGTTCACAAGCGTTGATCCCCTTTGAAGTGAAACATCGACATTTCGGTATTTCGAGGTTCGGCATACAGGGAATCCTGATGGCAAGGAACCGAGACCTTAGCATTGAAAATCCCGAAGTCGTGAAACGCGACGTGCCTTTGAAGTGAAACATTGGAATTTTGGTGTTTCGGGGTTTGGCATACCGGGAATCCTGATGACAAGGAACCAGGACCTTAGCATTGAAAATCCCGAAGTCACGAAACGTGACATGCCTTTGGTGTGAAACATCGACATTTCGGTATTTCGAGGTTTGGCATACCGGGAATCCTAACGACAAGGAGCCAGGAAACAGTGGAGTGAAAATCATGAAGTCGCGAAACCTGACATGACTTTTGTGTGGAATTATAGGCTTTCGACACTTCGGGTTTCAGGATTTCGGGAGTCGAGAGGTAGAGTTGCATGGTCAAACAACTCCCAAAATCGTGAAAAGGAAAAATCCGAAAGGTGGTTCCTAAGAATTTTTCAAAGGGTACATGCGACGAAGGTCAAAGGGGTGGTCAAGCTTCAGGGAAAGCCCCAAAATACCATCGATCTCTCCAAAAAAGGGGAAATTTCGGAAACCGGAAAATCATAAGGGAAGAGGAACGAGTGTTGGTCGATCACTCAAGTTCTGAAAAGCCGAAATAAGTGGCAACAAGAGGCATGTGTTCGACACATTTAAGGAGTCAATCCTCATTGACATTTTGGGTTTCAGAGGTTGAAGAGACAAGGGGCTCGACAATAGGATTCACAAAATCGTGAAATCAGAAATCCTGAAAGAAGAAAAAAAAGTCCCAATCATATTTGTTGGTCAATTGTGGAATACACCTTGTGTGTGTGGTATTCCCTGTGGGGAAACCAAAGAGTCAATCAGACTCAGGGAAAGATTTAGAATGATCCTATGTGGATCTTGGCTTGAGGGTCGGGGGTCTGCATCATTTGGTATCAGAGCTCAGAACAAGTTCTTTTCTTTCTGTAGCAGAGAGAACAGGAGAACGTTTTACAGCCATGTCGCCGAGAAGAAGAGACAGGCCAATGCCAATGCCTGATCCAGCAAGAGAAAGATAAATGTGTGAGTTACGTGCCAGGCTTGATGCCATGGAGACAACACAGAGGCGCAGAGTTGACGTTGGGGATATTAGCAAGGCTGAAAGTGAAAATGAAGCTGGAAACGAAGGAGAAGAAGTTGCAGTCGAAGATGCTGCAGATGAACGCCTATTCAGGGTTGTTGCAAGGATAGGTGCCAGAGAAAAAATGGACATTCTGGTGTATGAGGGAAACCTAGATGTTGAAGAGATTCTAGACTAGATTAGAGATCTAGACAGGTACTTCAACTATGAGGATGTTGAGGAAGACAAGAAGGTCAAACATGTCGTTACTAGACTTAAAGGGCATGTAGCACTATGGTGGGATGAACTGCAGGCTGACAGACACTGCAAGGGCAAGCAGAAAATCAAAAGCTGGGATAGAATGGTTTCAAAGATGAAAGCCAAATTTATACCCAGGGATTATCAAATCACTTTGTTTCGGAGGATGCAAAATTAGAGACAGAAGCTGATGTCAGTGAAAGAATACACTGAAGAGTTCTACAAGATAAACATCAGAGCAGGTCATTGGGAAAGTGATGATGAAAAGGTTTCCAGGTATATGAATGGTTTGTGATATGATATTCAATACGAGATGTGCATGATGACCATCCAAAATGTGGAATATGCTTATCATATAGCTCTGAAAGCCGAAGAGAAGCTGAGCCGTAAACAAGGTCAAAGAGGCCGAGGTAGAAGTCAAGCCAGAGGCAAAACAATTGCCCAAGACAAAACTCAGAAATCTAAAGAAGAGGGGAAGAAACCTCAAACTCAACATGAGAGAGGAGGAAGCTCACAGAGAGGGCACTATGTTGATAGAAATACTTTTCCTCGAGCTAGAGGAAGAGGGAGAGGCAGAGGCGGTGAAGTAAAATGCTTTGTCTGTGGAAAAATCAGACATAAATCCTATGAGTGTCCAGATAAGAAGAAAGATGGTGGTGAAACTGACATTGTCAAAGCTCAAGGACAAAATGTTGAGGCAGAAGACACTGAGCGTGGAAGATATTTGATGATGAGGAAAGTTCTCTTGAAGCCAGAGAAGGAGGCAGAGAACCCAGCCCAAAGAAACAGTCTATTTCGGACTGCTTGCAAAACCAAAGACAGAGTATGGAAGGTCATAGTGGACAGCAGTAGCACAAACAATCTCGTATCTACAGAGATGGTAGAAAAGATGGAGCTGGAGACTGTTGTACATCCAATCCCATACAGACTTTCGTGGCTACAAAAAGGACATCAGGTAAATGTCACTAAACAGTGTTTAGTTGAATTTAAAATAGGAGGATATAAAGATGAAATATTATGTGATGTTGTTCCCATGGATGTTTTTCATCTATTGCTGGGTAGAAAATGGCAATATGACAGAAACGTAGTTCATGATGGGAGAAAGAACAGGTACACCCTAAAGAAAAATGGGAGGACGCACATGTTGTTGCCGATTAAAAACCAAGAGGTGAAAATAGAGATGAGCAACATTGTACTTCTCATGAGTGGGAAGGAACTTCTTAAGGAGGTTAAGAAGAAGGAAGACACATAATGTATTGTGGTCAGGAAGCCCAAAATTGTTTTGACCAGTACGAGAATAGATGATTTACCAGAAGAAATCCAGGAATTGCTGGGAGAATTTGTTGATATAGTAGTGGATGAAATACCTTGTTCATTACCACCTATCAGGAGTATAATCCATCATATTGATCTTATACCAGGAGCCATTTTACCGAACAAAGCTAAGTACAGGTTGACACCGCAGAAAAATGAAGAAGTCAAGAGATAGGTCTAGGACTTAATGGACAAAGGATTGATTCAAGAGAGCTTGAGTCCATGTGTTGTTCCAATAGTGATCAGCCCAAAGAAAGAAGGAGGCTGAAGAATGTGTACAGACTCAAGGGAAATAAATAAGATTACCATCAGATACAAATTTCCATTTCCAAGGATGGATGACTTGATGGATTGCTTGAGTGGAGCAAAGTTTTTTTGAAAGATTGATTTGAAAAGAGGGTATCATCAAATTAGAATGAGAGAAGGTGATGAATGGAAGACAACATTCAAGACGACTGTGGGGTTGTATGAATGGCTTGTCATGCCATTTGGCTTAACAAATGCACCAAGTACTTTCATGAGATTTGATGAGATTTGATGAATGAGATTTGATTTCATAGGGAAATTCGTCATTGTATATCTTGATGATATATTAATTTTCAGCAAGACAGAAGCATAGCACTTAAATCATTTAGCTGCAGTGATGAGGAGATTATAGCAAGAGAAATTTCTAGTCAATATGAAGAAATCATCATTTATGAAAACATAACTCATTTATTTGGGTTTTGTTATCTCTGCAAATCAGTTGAAGATGGATCCAGAAAAGGTAGATGCAATTAAGAATTGTCCATCGTCGAAGAGTGTGTTTGAAGTTCGAAGCTTCCATGGTTTGGCAAGTTTCTACAAGAAATTCATTCAAAATTTCAGTGGAATTAGCGCACCAATGATGGATACGGTGAAGAAAAGACACAAGTCTTTTCACTGGACAAAAGAAGTAGAGAAGAGTTTCAATATGTTGAAGAAGAAGATCACGGAGCAACCAATTCTGGTTTTGTCAGATTTTAGCAAGACATTCCAGGTCAGGTGTGACGCGAGTGGATTTGCAATTGGAGCAGTCTTGAGCCAAGACGACAGGTCGATCGCATACTTCAGTGAAAAACTGAATGAAGCGAAGATCAAGTACTCAACATATGACAAAGAATTCTATGCAATCATACAAGCACTGAAGAAATGGAGACATTATTTGGTTCCTAAAGAGTTTGTTTTGTACAGTGATAATCATGCTTTACAATTCGTGACTCAATAGGAGAAGTTAAACCAAAAGCATGCTAAATGGGTTGAATTCATGCAGAATTTTACTTTTGTGATTAAGCATATTTCTGGAACTGCTAACAAAGTTGTTGATGCTTTGAGCAGGAAATTTTTCTTATGCAGGAATTCAGAGTCAAGACTTTAGGTTTTGATAACCTCAAAGAAATGTATAAGGATGATCCAGATTTTAAGGAGGCATATGAGGCATATGAGAATCCAGTTCTCAGGGACAGAAGCCAATGGACCAAGTATATGATCCAGGATGGGTTATTATTCTGGGGCAATTAGCTATGTATTCCAAAATGCTCCATGAGGGAGAACTTGTTGAAGGAAAAACACAGTGAAGGATTGGCTGGACACTTCAGTCATGATAAGACGTTCTCAAAGTTGAATGGCTCATATTTTTGGCCAGGGATGAGGAAAGATGTTAAGAAATTTGTGGACAGATGCAGGATTTGTCGGCACACAAAAGGGAAAAGGCAGAACATAGGGTTATATCAACCATTACCCATACCAGAAAGGCCATGGGATGCAGTGAGCATGGATTTTATATTGGGACTGCCAAGAACACAGAGAGGCTATGATTCAATCTTTGTGGTAGTCAACAGATTTTCAAAAATGGCACATTTCATACCATGCCAGAAAACCAGTGACACAACTCATATTGCGAACCTGTTTTTCAAGGAAGTCGTCAGACTTCACGGCTTGCCAAGGAGTGTCGTGTATGATCGAGATACCAAGTTCGTAGGGAATTTCTGGAGGACCTTATGGAAAAAGCCGGGGACAAGTTTGTCTTTTAGCTCAGCATATCATCCTCAAATGGATGGGCAGACAGAAATCATGAACAAAAGCTTGGGAGATTTGTTGAGGAGCTTAGTGACTGAACACCACAGTCAATGGGATCACATTCTGCCACAGGCAGAATTTGCTTATAATGATTCTCTTAAACAGAAGCACAGGGCAAAGTACATTCCAGATTGTATATGGAATGCAGCCAAGGGGAGTTTCTGAATTGAAAGATTCGGAACAAGTTGAATTCAGGAGTGTTAGTGAAAAAGACTTTGCATAAGGAATGAAGGAGCTTCACAGCTGAGTCAAGGAGCGATTTCAGAGTTCAAGTAAAGAATACAAGCGAAGAGCAGATCAACATAGGCAAGAACTTCAATTTGAAGTTGGTGATCTGATTCTTGCACATCTGAGGAAGGAATGGTTCCCAAGGGGAACATATAACAAACTGAAGATGAAAAAGATTGGACCATGCAAGGTCATAAGGAAGTTTGGGGAAAACGCATATGAGATTGAATTACCCGATGGGATCGGAATCTCACCGATATTCAATGTTGCAGATTTGTACCTTTACAGAGATGAAGAAGCAAGAGCGGAGAAGGAACAGAAAGAGATTCAATGGACAAAACAAATGCATGTAGATGAAAAGCCACAGATGGAAAGCATAATTGACAAGAGGATTAGCAAAAAGACCAGGAGAAAAGAGTATTTTGAATACTTGGTCAAACGGAAGGGACATCCAGTTGAAGATGCTAGTTGGGACGATGAAGTAGACATTCATAAGCATGGACAGACCGTGCAAGAGGTCATGAACAGGAATTCATGAAAATTTTCAAGCGAGGGAGTATGATGCAGGGGCATCGTAAGCAGCTAGCCAAGCAAGCAACGTAAAAGGCGGAAGACAGTTGGAAAAGCACCAGCGCACGTTTTTGAAATGTTTTGAAAAGTTAATGAAGAGGATATTAATGTGATAGCTAGGGAATCATACTTACATTTATATATTAGATGTTGTAAACAAATCTTGAGCACTGCTCTCATCTGTAGAATGTGAAGACATTTATATGTAATTAATGAAAGTAGGTAGATTTAAATTCATAGATTAGACAGTTTAGAGAGTAGGAGGGAAAACGGATATAGACACCCTTACCCTTGTATCATTGTAACAGTATGATCATTTAGAACACAAGAAGAGAGATTTCATAAGTTGTTGAGTTGTAGTAGAGAACTATAGAGAAGAACCCATGTATAGGAGCACTTGAGTTAATATATGAAGCTTTGACTCAATTTTTATGGTGTTATGATGCTTACTGTTTACATTTGTTGAATGGTATGCTTATAGTTGTTTTATTCTCTCTGTTTATGTATTTGTTTCAATGTTGTGTTGAATGTGTGATTTCATGTTAAGTATATGAAGTATGAGGGAGGAGAAGAATGAGTTTCAATTGTTTCTCATCCTGAGAGTTCCTGCAAGGAGTGCAGTGAAACGTCTGGAAGGTGTGCGTTGACAAGAGTCTGAGTTTTATCTCAGAGAGCTCAGGAGAGATATCGTTGTTCTCATTTCCCACAGAAGTGCAGGTGAGACACAGAGTCGTGCAAGGTGTGCACAGGCTAGTTGAAACCTTAAAAGTTATCAACTAAGGTGAAGGTGGAAGGACTGTTGTTGCAAAGAGTGCACAGAGTCGAGGAATCAAATAACCAAAGGTTATTTGAAAGATTGCCACAAGGAGTGCGTGCAGGATCTCTCTTGAAGACTTGAGTTTGAAAGTGAAAGCACGGGAGGGATAGTACCTTTGAAGTGTTCAAAGGAAGACAAAAGTCGAAATCATCTCATAAAATACAAGTTCAGGAGGGAGAACACCGATTTGTCTCACAAAAGCCATTGAGGAGTGAATCAGGCGGTTAGAATTCTCTGAGGAGAACTCGTGAAATCACGTGGACCGTTGGATCCCACAGATCTATGAGAAATTTAAGGTTGAGTGCCTTTCAATATTCAGAAAGATCAGGAGGAGTAATGACCATTGGATGAGAAGCGTTAGGAGTCGTTGATCTTGCGCTCGAAATCTGATATTTCAGGTTTCAGAGTTTGGAGTGGCAAGTGATTTTGGAGTCACTGCATCGCAAACTCTCGATACATGAAATCATGCCAGTCATTGGATCAGGGGTGGTTCACAACCGTTGATCCCGTTTGAAGTGAAACATCGACATTTTGGTATTTCGGGGTTCGGCATAATGGGAATCCTGATGACAAGGAATCGAGACCTTAGCATTGAAAATCCTGAAGTTGCGAAACGCGACGTGCCTTTGAAGTGAAACATCAGCATTTCGGTATTTCGGGGTTCGGCATACCAGGAATGTTGATGACAAGGAATCAGGACCTTAGCATTGAAAATCCTGAAGTTTCAAAACACGACGTGCCTTTGGTGTGAAACATCGGCATTTTGGTATTTTGGGGTTCAGCATACTGGGAATCCTGACGACAAGGAGTCGGGACACAATGGAGTGAAAATCCTGAAGTCGCGAAACGTGAGAGGACTTTTGTGTGGAATTTTGGGATTTCGACGCTTCGGGTTTGGGAGTCGAGAGGTAGAGTTGCATAGTCACACAACTCCCAAAATTGTGAAAAGGAAAAATACGAAAGGTGGGTCCTAAGCATTTGTCAAAGGGTACATGCGATGGAAGTCAAAGGGGTGGTCAAGCTTCAGGGAAAGCCCCGAAAGACCATCGATCTCTCTGGAAATTTTGAAAATCGGAAAATCATAAGGGAAGAGGAACGAGTGTTGGTCGATCACTCAAGTTTCGAAAAGATAAAATAAGTGGAAACAAGAGGTGTGTGTTAGGCGCATTTAAGGATTCAACCCTCGTTGATTTTTTGGGTTTCGGAGGTTGAAGAGACAAGGGGCTCGACAAAAGGATTCGCGAAATCGTGAAATCCGAAATCCCGAAAGGAAAAGAAAAGTTCAGATCATATTTGTTGGTCAGTTGTGCAATACACCTTGTGTGTGTGGTATTCCCTGTGGGGAAACCAAAGAGTCAATCAAACTCAGAGAAAGATTTAGAATGATCTTGTGCGGATCTTGGACCAAGGGTCGGGGGTATGCATCAAATTTCATCATCTTTTACACATATTTGGATCTGGAGGTTAGCCCCTGTGTGGAAAATATATCCACCAATCCAAGTGAACCGTGCACT
This sequence comes from Picea glauca, assembly GCA_000966675.3. Lineage (NCBI taxonomy): Eukaryota > Viridiplantae > Streptophyta > Pinopsida > Pinales > Pinaceae > Picea > Picea glauca. The sequence continues at coordinate 75,607 of JZKD02S1779439.1, read as the reverse complement.
GTGTTGGACGATAAGTTTCCTTTCCCTTGATGATAGGTGTGTTGGTAGTTTCCTAGATTCCAGATAATTTTCCACATCAACGTACCATGGTGTCTTAATAGTGACAACAAATAGGTTTTCATCTGGAAATTGGTCTTCAACTATCAAAGAATCGTCTGTTTTGGGTATGCGAAACAAGAAATCTCCAACGAGATTCTCTCTCCTGGGTCGATCCTTGATGGTGATGTTGAATTCCGGCAATAGTAATAAACACCGAGTAACCCATCCATTAGTGATCAGTTTGTTAGCGAAATATTTAATAGAAAAATGATCAGTATACAAAATAACTGGATAGTCTGTTATATAGTGGTGGAATTTAATATCATGTATAACGACTAAAAAATCTTTTTCTATTACTGTATAATTTAATTCAGCGGGACTAAGATTTTTGCTAATAAAATAAATAGCATAAGGTTTCTTGTCTTCTTCCTGTCCAAGGATAGCGCCTATGGTGATATCTGATGCATCTGTAGAAATATGAAATGGCAATTTCCAGTTTGGTCCTCTCAACACTGGTGTTTTTGAGACTAACCTTTTGAGTTTTTCAAACGCAACATCACACTTATCAGACACCTAAAATTCTACATTACCAGTTAAAGCATGTAAAGGTGCAGTTTTTCTTGAAATGAATCTACGATAATAGCCTGCACATCCAAGGAAACTACGTACCTCAGTTTGTGTACGAGGTGTAGGTAGATTAATAATTACCTCTATTTTTGTTGGATATATCTTAATTCCATTTGCAGAAACATAGTGTCCTAATACCACACCCTCGGTCATCATCATATAACATTTATCATGACTCAAATAGAGCCTGGTAGCAATGCATCATTCCAGTAACTTCTCCAGACTACTTAGAGCTTGATCAAAATCAATGTCTTAAGGGGTGAAATCATCCATGTAAACTTCAAGTCCTTCATTAATGAAATCAGAAAATATGCTCAGGATGGCCCTTTGGAATGTGGTTGGAGCATTACATAATCCAAAGGGAAATACTCAATATGCGAAGGTACCCCGGGGACATGGAAATGTGGTTGTATCTTGGTCCTCCGGAGCAATCTGGATCTTATTATAACCACTAAATCCATCTAAGAAGGAAAAACATTGCTTCCCTACTAAAGTGTCAAGGACCTAATCAATAAAAAGTAAGGGAAAATGGTCCTTCTGGGTAGCCTTATTGAGTTCTTTGTATTCTACATAGATTCACCATTTCCCATTATTCTTGGCGATGATTACTACTGGGGAAACCCACCGACTGTCTGAAATAGGATATATAAAATCTACATCCAACAGTTTTTATAACTCTTCTTTAACAACGTCCCTGAGATGAGGGTTCAATATTCGTTGGGGTTGTTGGATGGGTTGGGCATCTTTCTCAATATAGATATGATGTGTAGAGAGTTGGGTATCGATGCCCTTCATGTCAGGATACTCCCAAGCAAAATCCCGATGATATTTAGAAATGATCTGAATCAATTTTTGTTGTTGTTTCTCACTCAAATTAGCATTAATATTCAGAAACCTCCCTGGTAAAATTTCAACTGATATGTTGTTATGGACAGTAGTAGTGGGAATCTGTTGTTCCATCAACTCTTCCAGAGGGTCTCCCTGTGCTTCATTATCTAAAACGGATTTTAACATTTGACATATTGGGTTGCTTATAATGGTTGGGTTGTTAATGAATCTACTGATCACATCATCTTCTAGTTGGTTCTTGAGAGTGAGATCTTCTTCCAGTGTGAGAGGAGATCGTAGATTCTTTTTTGGATATCTGGGGGGTGGAAATTATTGATGTATGATAGTCGGACTTGATTTAGCTGGAGGATACAGGATGAGGTTCTTTGTATCACTTCCTCTAGAAATTGTCATGTTGCCCATGCGACATCCTATGTATGCATTTGTTGTTTCAAGCCATGGTCTTCCCAGTATCAATGGGTGTCCATCGAGTCCATTTCTTGGGTTGATAACGAGGAAATCAGTTAGGTATTCCCAAGAGTCGACCGAAATTACTATATATTGTAATGTGTTGACTGGTTTAACCACTGATCTATCTTTCAATTGTAACATAATTGAAGTAGGTTTGAAGGAGGTGATACTCAGGGCATTACAGGTTTTGATGGTCAGAATATTGATGGATGCCCCCAAATCCACTAGTGTATTTGGAAAAAAAACCATGTATCTGAAATGTTACCACGGGATTCCCTAGGTCTGTATACTTGACCCACTCCTTCTTACCTAGAATAAGATCAGACAAGGCTCCTGCCACGTGAACAATTGATGATTTTTAGATTTTATGACAGGCTTCTTCCCACATAATTCCTTGATTGTTTTTGCATAGATAGGAATATCTTGTAGATCCTGTAGGAATGGGATTTTAACATATAAATTTTTAAGTTCCCTGATGATATCAAAGTTAGGGTATGTAGCTAGTTTTTCTATCATTCATCTCTCAAGATTTTGTTGCAAAACTGTGTTTCCCCCTTGTTCTTATTCTTTCGTTATGACCACAGTCGAGGGTGTTATTGTTGGTTGTATATTATTTTCATTCTCCTTCTCTTGGTGAATGTTACTTTATTCAGGAGAAATTATGTTCCCTGACCTCAACCGGAGTTCATTGCACCCTACAGAGTTGATTTCTCTGTCCAAATTCTCAATAATTTGCACAAGCTGGGTTGGTTTATTATTAGGATTTGGGTTAGGTTGAGTTGGTAATTGAGGGTGCATTTGAGGTTGAGGGTTCTAGGGTAATTGGAGTGGAACTTGTAAAGTGGATTGAGCTTGAGGAGCCACCCCCATGGGTTGATTGGTCATCCCCATGGGGCACTACTAGTTTTGATTCCAATTGGGGGCTTGGGTAGTTGTGTTAGTCCAATGTGAAGGATAGGGGTTATTATTTGAATTTTTCCACGATGGGGTAGGGTATTGCAAGTTAGGCTAGGCAGGATTTCCATCTGGTTGATTTGGCTAGGGTGAAGTAGGATATTGTTGGGACTTCCAGGTGGGGTTAGCAAATGGTTGGCCCTACCATGCATTTCCAGAATTATGTTGTTGATTATAATTCCCAGAAAAAAAAGAGGAGGGATCTTGTAGTGTACCTGGGGGATGAGCCTGCCATTGGCGATGTTGAGCCATTAGATATACTAGTTTTGTTTCCTCTTTTGTTTCCTTAAAGAAATATTTTAGTCCTGGGAGCGATGGACATTTCTCTGTCACATGGTCTTTTTCACAGATGGCACAAAACCGAACCACATCCCAAGGAAATTCCCTCAAACCATGTTTCTTTCTGCATCGGTGGAAAAATATGGCCAACGACTATTCTGCTTCTCCTTGTTTTTGTTTAGCCTGTAGGACATCCAATTATGTAGTCGGGGTACTCAAAATGTCAGTTTTAAAATTTTCTAAAAGATTACCAACTTTTTCTCGGGTGACACCCCCGCTAGTAATGTTGTTATTTCTAGTGAGGGGAGCCCACATTCCCGATCTGGTTCGTGTACTTCCACGTGAACACCTGATGCACAATTGGATAATGTTATCATAAGTTTCTTGATAAATATCACCTTTCCCCATTAAATTCAATGTTTCTACCCATTTATCCTTCATACCTTTTATCAGAGTGGCTTTAAGTACCTCACCTGGTAGTTTTCCATAAGGTGATCTTTGCAAATTATATTGAAACCTTTCAACATATTCTTCTAGTGTCTTGTTTTCTTTTGCAGTCATTTGAAAGATTTCATATTTTAGATCCTTGGTTCTACAGTAATATTGATATTTCGTCAGGAAGGCTTGTTTCATTTCATCACATGAATTTATAGTTCCTCCTCCTAATCCCATAAACCAGCACACATCTTCTCCTTTCTAAGTGGAAGGGAATAGCTTCAGTTTCTGGGGTTCATAGGTGTAGTCATAACCTCTACATAGGACATCAAATTCGAATAAGAATGCAACAGGGTCTTTTGAGATTAATCTGTGAAAGGTTGGAAGATTGTGTAATGGAATGGCTTTCATTGGGGCATTAGCAACTGGATCGACTATAGGATGTTCTAAGGTGGAAGTCTAGGGTCGTGGTGGATTTTGTTGTGCCATTTGGTCGAAGATATTCCAATAGACTTCAGGGATTTCTTGGTATGGGTGTTCTATTTGGGGTGATTGATTACTTGGTCCTCTAGGGGATTTAATCGTGCTACCTCTATCTGGTATTTTAAGTGTACCTCCTCCTATCATAATTACAGGAGATCTAGGATCAGGTTGTGGTGATGGGTTTGCTTCAACAACTCCGCTGATATACCCTTCTCCTTCCTCCAAATTACAGGAATTTCCCTCGTCTAAAGGACTGAGAGGTGAAGTATGTGTATTTTGGAAACTTTGCTCAGTTCCTTCAGTTCCTCTATGAACCTTAGCATGAGCTGAATTTGGTGAATTTGTTGCTTCAGGGATTTGGGTGGATCCTTTTAGAGGTCCAATCGAAGCTTGAGATTCAACTTTTTGGATGATTTTGTCTATGTAAGTTCTCCTTCAAGGGGGCACCGAGCCCTAGGATTTTTTATTTTTTGGTGGGGGTTTTGGTTTTTCAGGTTATTTATTCTTAGTCATACACACTCACACAAAATTATAAGTACCTATACAACCTCTTATGCATCAACTGGAGGTAGGATTTGGCACAAGTATTTTACTTGTTGCCTACGTAGGTTCTTACCTTCTATTTTCAATACCACATCCTCCAGAGATGCAACCTATTCTATATTTGACATTCTCCCCGGAAACGACGCCAAAATGTTGGTATCTAAAGATGTCCTAAAAACAAACTTAGTTTAACATTAATTTATCAACCGTGGATTCATCTTCTCTCTCAAGAATATCTACAAAGTATATGTAGATAGTTGTAGAGGTTAAAATCGTGTATTCAAATCAAATATGAGTGTATTAATAATCAAGTTCCTCACACATTCATTAAAACTTTGAAACTAAGATCTTACTCAACAGAATTACAATCTAATCTAAAACATGTTGTGAATAAAAGGCATTAACCAATACTGTTGAATTCATCTAGCTAAGAAACATGAATTTAACCTATGAAAATACTTAATAAACCAATCTATCGATGATTATATAACCTACTAGAAAAGAACAGTTGAGTACTGTATAATTGAAAAGGAACATCAAATGCAGGTTTAAGTGAAAAGGAACAACAACTATAAATTTAATAAAAGGAACAATGCCTGTGAAAATGAGAGGAGATTTCAAAAAATAAACTACAACAATGGGAAATGGAACAATAATCGATAACCTAATGAAACATCTATCCTCTGTAAAATAGCATAACCAAATTATAAAAACATCAACACACTCACGCATTTATCTTAACCATTGCAAAGAGATTTAAATCACACAATTGAAATCAAATTGATACGATTACAGATTGAGAGGGTAATTCCTTTGGAATGGACCCACGGTCTTCAGAAGTACTGCTACTAGAAACTCAGTATGCAAAGATGGTAAACACGCTCAAGGCTTCCATTAACTTCATAATTGGTAAAACATTTATAATAAACTACTTGTACAAAGCAATTCAAAAATCTGAATGCTTGGATAAATTTCTTAGATTTTTTTATATGGTTCATCACGCTCTATATATTACAATGATATGGGTAAATTAAGCTATCCTGAGAATCGATAGATCCTCAAAATTTCTTTTACTATTTATAAAGATTACAAAATAGAGAGTCAATATTCCTCAAAACTGTTTTGCGCCCGATTTCTTCAATCTCCAATAGTCTACGCATCTTCATAATATTCTTAGCTATCTTGAGTTGAACAATATTTGTCCATTCCTGCAATAAAATCAAACAATTCAAACCGAAATTTAGAAATTATCTAATATCACTCAATAACATTTCTAGAAGACTTTTTAATCATTTTCTTTCCTAATTATTTCTAATTAATAGAAACGTCAATCAAGATTATATCATAAACCATGGTGATAAGGAGGATATTTATACCTTTTTCTCAAATCAAAACACATACATGAGGTGTATAGTTGATGCATTGGTACATACATGAGGTGTATAGTTGATGATATTGGTACATCTTGATGAGTCAAGGTTGATGCATGGTACATGTTGGTTCAGGTTATTCGTACATGTTTTTTGGTGTAGGTTGATTGGTACAGGTTGTTACAGGTTATTGGTACAAGTTGATAGTGACAGGTGGATAGTGGCAGTGGTTGATTCAGTGATAGTGACAGGTTGTCTACATTTGGAATTTATATTTCAGGGTGGTTGGACGGGGCAAGGATAGGTGGTTGTATCCACCTTCCGGTTGTAACCGGAGAACTTAGGGATTTGTAGCCTCCTTCTGGTTGTAGCCAAATAATTGGGAAATTGGAGCTTCCCTTGGGTTGTAGCTTGAGAAACTAGGGGGCTGGAACCTCCTTCTAGTTGCAGCTAGAAAACAAAGGAAGTTGGTGCTTCTAATGAATGTAATTCTTCAAGACATATAATAAAAAGAATTTTGTGGTTTTCTCCCACTTTGGGTTTCCACGTAAAAACATTGGTGTACTGTTTATGTGTGTGATTTCTCATTTGTTCATTTTTTATTTACTCTTTAACTATTGGATGATAATGCTACATTGATATAACACTTGAATTTTTGGAGAAAAATGATTATATTGATCTATTACTGATTCACCCCCCCTCTTAGTAATCCAACAATTGGTATCAGAGTGGGTTCCTTTAGAAATTAGTTTAACCATTGAAAGTAAGATCATGGAGAGAAACACCTAGTATAAAAATGGAATACCACAGTTTGATGGACATAATTGTGCATTTTGGAGCATAAGGATGAAGACATATATACATGAACATGGATTTCAAATTTGGAAATCAATTGTAGATGGATACACAATACCAACAGTTCCGCCAACAAATGACAAAGCAATGAAACTTGGTCATAATAATTCCAAAGCCACAAATGCACTTTTGAATGGTCTTAGTGAAACTGTATTCACCAAAGTTGCACATTGTAAATCCGCTAAAGAGATTTCAGACAAACTTTGAAATATTTATGAAGGAAACTCAAAAGTCAAAGTATCAAAGATTCAAAATTACAGAGGTCAGTTCGAACAACTTAATATGAAGGAAGATGATAATATTGCAGCTTACTTTTTACGAGTGGGTGAAATAGTAAGTGCAATCATAGGATTGGGAGAAGAAATCGAAGAATCTATAATTGTTCAAAAAGTAATAAGATATCTTCCTATGAGATTTGACCCTAAGATATTAGCACTATAATAAAGAGAAGATATGAACTCAATAAGCATGGATGAATTACATGGAATATTCACAGCATATGAAATGAGAACTGAACAGGAAAATCCAGATATAAAATAAGCATCCAAAAATTCAAAGCAAAAAGACAAAGAACTTAACAATAGCAGTGACGTCTCGGAAGATGATGAAAAAGTGGCCAACTTTGTCAAAAGATTGAAAAAGGGAACCAATGACATGTATAGAGGTAAGATTCATTTGATTTGTTTTAATTGTGATGGTATTGGTAATTTTACTAACAAATGTCCTCATAAGAAAAAGATAAATGATGAAGGTTACTCAAATATAAAACAAACATATAAAGGGAAAAAGAACCACAAAGAAAGTTTTCAAGAAAATCTTATGCACCAAAGAAGACAACTCATCATCAGATGAAGATGAATTCAGTGACAGTGAGACAGAAAGAGTTCTATTCATGGAAGTAGAAGACTCTGATAAAGAAGACTCTGAAGAAGAATATGAATAATCCGAATAAGAATATGAATAGGCAGAAGTTGACTACTGAGAAGAATTGATGTGTGCCATAGAAGTTATCAGAAGAGAAAATAAGAAAGACAAGAGACTACAAGCGCAACTAGACAAGAAAGAAAACACTCAAGAACTAGAACAAATGATGACAAATTTGAAGGTTCAAATAGAAGAAGATAAAATAATTGAAGAAACACTCAAAAAACAGCTAGAAGAAAAAGACAGGATCATTGTAAATTTGGAAGCAGAGATTGTCACATTAAGAAAGGATCTTCAAAAGAAAAATATGCAGAACAGCTCAAAAGTTTTGGATGACATTATCCACAGTCAAAAACCTCATCATGACAAGTTCGGACTTGGATACAATCATACATAGAAAGGGATCAAGACCCAAAACAACTCAACAAGAAACATATCCAAAAAGCTATGCATAAACAATCAAAGGGGGTAGGAATATTATAGGGACACTCCTCCACCGAGAATATTTAGATTTTAGAATCACCAACCAACAAATAGGCCTCATGAAGAAGAAGAATTCATAAGAGTACTTCCTTTCAGAAAATCTTCAAATCCCAGGTATCAAACTATATTTTTTGGTTTATGTTATGCATGCAATAATTTTGGACATAAAGATGTGAATTGCAGAGCTAACAACATGAACATAAACAACTTTGAAAGTCATACACAAAAGGGTTATCCAAGAAGGCCTAGTGAAACACAGAGAAGAAGTTACAATAGGTTTGAATCATTGAGAACTAAAGTGGAATGTTACAAATGTAACAACTTTGGACATGTGGCCAAAGATTGCAGAATGAAAGTCCCTCCTAGAGAACCGCAACAGAATAACAATAGTCACAGATAGGAACCTCGTAAAAGTACATGGATAAGAAAGAAGAATCAATATAGCAATGAAGAATGCACACTCGCTCTACAAGATAAGCAGAAGAAATGTGGTTGGTATGTTGACAGTGGTTGTTAAAAACACATGACAGGTGATAGAGACAGGTTTGTTACTTTAAGAAAGGAAAGAGATGGATCAGTCTCCTTCGGAAATGATGATTCATCTAAAATCATTAGAAAAGGCATAGTCAGAATTGGGAACAATAATACAAACGCAGAAAAAATTCTACTAGTAGAAGATATGAAACATAATCTTCTAAGTGTGAGTCAAATGTGTGACCAAGGTCATAAAGTTACTTTAGATTCACAATAGTGTGAGATAAGAAAAGAAGGTTCAAGAAAATTGATTGCTACAGCTGCAAGAACTTTAAGCAACATATATGTGTTAAGTGAAATTGAAAATGAAAAGTGTTGTCTAGGAAAGGAAGATGAAAGTTGGCTATGGCACATAAGAATGGGTCACATACATTTTGATAACCTTGTCAAAGTTAGCAAAAGAGAAGCATTCAGATAAATTCCCCAGATCACGAAACCAACCAACACTTTATGCAAGCATTGTCAACAAGGAAAGAAAACAAAGACCAAATTCAAATCAAAGGAATATTCAACGACAAGACCACTAGAAATTGTGCATATTGATCTAGTTGGACCAACTACAACAAAGAATTTAAAAGGTGAGAAATAATTTATGTTATTAGTTGATGATTATACAAAAATGACTGCACTTTGTTTTCTCAAGAATTAGTCGGAATATTTTGAAAACTTCAAGATCTACAAGGAAATGGTTGAAAATGAAATGGATTCAAAAATAAAATTCTTGAGATATGATAATGGAGGAGAGTTCACTTCAAAGGAATTTATGGACTACTGCATCAATCATGGAATAAAAAGGCAATTCTTCGTTGCTAGGACACCTCAATAGAATGGAGTTGTTGAAAGAAAGAATAGGACAGTACAGGAAATGGCTTGAACAATGATAATGGATTCCAAATTGACAGATATGTTTTAGACACAGGAAGTGCATGCAATAGTTAACATTCAAAACAAAGTAATTCTCAGAAACAACACTGACAAAACTCCCTACAAGCTATGGAAAGGAAGACCAAAAAATGTGAAGAACTTCAAATTTTTTGGGAGAAAATGCTACATCAAAAGAGAAGATGGCAGAATGGGAAAGTTTGACTCTCATGTGGACAAATGAGTAATTGTTGGTTACTCATGTACAAGGAAAGCATACAAGTGTTACAACTTGATTTTAAACAAAGTTATGGAAATAATCAACGTAAAAATTGATGAAACAGGTAGACAAGAATTAAAGGAAGAAGAAAATGAATCAATGGAACAACTTTACAAAGACAAAGAAGAAGATGAAAAGGAAGTAGAAGGGGGAGACGAAGAAGATCCAACAGAAGTAGAAGAATAATTTCAACAAGTTCCTCCAAAGACACCTAGCAGATGAGTACAGAAGAATCATCCTTCAGATCAGATTATCAGAAACAAAGATGCAGGAGTTGAGACTAGAAGAAGAATCCGTTCACTAGAACAAATGCACCTAGCACTCTCATATACGATTGAATCAACCTATTTTGAATAGGCCAGCAAGGATGAATTTCAGAATAAGGCCATGGATGAATAATTGGATCAAATAGAGAAAAATGATACTTGGAAATTGGTTCCAAGACTAAAGGATAAGAATGTGATCGACACAAAGTGGATATACCGGAATAAATTGAATGAGGATGGAAAGGTTACAAGGAACAAAGCTAGATTGGTATGTAAAGGATATGCACAGGTTGAAGGAATCAACTTTGAAGAGACATTTGCCCCATTTCCAAAAATGGAAGCAATCTGATTTCTTTTAGCTTATGCATGCTCCAAAAATATTAAAGTGTATCAAATGGATGTAAAATCATCTTTTCTAACTGGAAAACTTGAAGAAGAAGTCTACATTGAACAATTAGAAGGATTTCAGTTGTCAGAGAACGTAGATTATGTGTGTAAATTAAAGAAGGCCTTGTATAGTCTAAAACAAGCGCCTAGAGCAAGGTACTCTAGACTGGATAAATATCTATAGCGGGAAGGGTTCAGAAAGGGAAGTGCATACAACAACCTCTACATCAAGGTAAGTCAAGATAGTATTTTATTAATTGAAGTTTATGTTGATGATATTATTTTTGGTGGTGATGATGACAGGTTAAGCCAGAAATTTGCAAAGGATATGCAGAATGAATTTGAAATGTCATTACTTGGAGAATTATCCTTCTTTCTAGGACTTCAAATACGTCAAAGGCACCAAGGAATTTTTATTTCTCAAACCAAGTATATTAGAGAAATGCTAGAGAGGTTCGGAATGGAAGATTGAAAACCAATTATCACTCCCATGCAAACCAGTTGCAAGTTAAGAAAAGATGATGATTCAAATTCTACATATCAGAGGCAATACAGGTTAATGATTGGTAGCCTGCTATATATGACAGAATCCAGAATAGATGTAATGCAGGCAGTTGGACAAGTGGCACGATTTCAGGAAGCACCAAAGGAATCACATGCATTAGAAGTGAAGAGGATTTTTAGATATCTTGAAGGAACAGAAGAGTTTGGATTATGGTATCCAAAAGGAAATGATCTATCACTTATTGCCTACACAGGTGCGAATTGGGAAGGTTGTATTAATGATCGATGAAACACCAGTGGAGCAGCGTTCTACTTAGGTGAGTGTTTAGTATCATGGCTAAGCAAGAAACAATCATCAGTATATTTATCTACAGTCGAGGAAGAGTATATTGCAGCAACAACATGTTGTACATTGGTCCTTTGGATGAAACAAACTTTGACATATATACAGGTTGAATATGATGAGCCCATTCCAATCTATTGTGATAATACAAGTTCCATAAGTATCTCAAAGAACTCGGTGATGCACTCCAATACAAAGCACATTCCAATCAAGTATCCCTTTCTATGGGAATAGATTGCAGAAAAGAATATCAGGGTTGAGTATGTGGGCACAAAAGAACAAGTGGCAGACATATTTACAAAACCACTTCCACGGGAAGCCTTTGAGTATCTTCGGTAGAGACTCAGAGTTATTTCTACTCCAAAATGAATTCTTTTGAATGCTTATCTTATATGTCTTAGATCTACACAAGGAAGCACCATAAATATGACAGATCAGTCAGGGAGAGCAACCCGAGATGGAAAGATACCTTTTCCATTGATGACAAAGGGGGAGAGATTTATCAGATACATAAGATAAAGGCATGGTTCTAGGGGGAGAAATGGTCACAGAGATGCATAGGACAGAGTCATGGTTCCAGGGGGAGCATGAGTGATATGATTTCAGTATTGCATCAGAGTGTTGCCATCAATGCCAAAGGGGGATATTGTTGATTAAGGTTTGTTATCATTGATGTCAACCCTTGAAGAAATCCAGGTAGCACAAAGGTGTGGGTAATGGACCCAAGTTTTTTTTATGTAAAGATGACTCATTATCATCTTTTCATGGTTGATACGAATTACAAATGGATGAACTCTAAAGTGGTCCCCTTATGGGGAAAGCACTCACGGGAAGAGTCTTTGAAGATTGAGTTATATTATAAGTATGGTTAGAGAACCCATGCTTAATTTTGGAATAATGAGATGAAGTTCAGTGAATTTGTCAGTGAAACTATCCTATATGGATAGTGCTTGTCATGCCATTTCTGGTGGTATGTGGAACATCACATAAATCCTCACGGTTAGAGAGTTATGGCCATATGAAGTTGAAGAACCCTCATGAGTCATATAGAAGCCCCCAAAAGTCAAGTGTTTGCAAATGAAATTATTTAAATAATAAGTGAATGGAGAGATCCCTAAAATAAGGAAAGTGTGATGCTACATGAAAGTATAAATAAGAGGCAAGGATCTCTCATTTAATCACACTTGAATATCATTGAAATCTATTTTTGTGAAAGGTTGTTTGGGTCGGTATTATTGATAGAGAAAACTTGCAGTATAAAAGGTGCGAAAGAAAAAGTGAGGCAGGAAAACTGGGGCAAGAAAAGTGCAGCAGAAAAAGTGCAGCAAGAAAACCACGACAGAAAAATCGCGGTAGAAAAATCACATCAAAAAAAGTGCGGCAGAAAAATCACGACAACAACATGGTTGGGGTCTATTTATGAGAGATATGGCACATATATTTTGAGTTATGTTTTGTGAGCTAGGGTTTATCTCTTGAGATGGTATTGGATGTTCAATATTGCTACATATATCAAATTTGTTGAGGGATACATGCAGTATTTTGTTGTTGGTATTTGGCATATGGGTATTGGTCTTTTGGTTGTGATGTGTTGTTGAATTTGTTGGTTTAGCTTGAGGCTACATAACAGTGAGGTTGTGGCACATGGTTTGATGTAAGGGTTTATGGTATTTGGTTTATGGATAGAGTGATGAATTGTTAGATAACTTTTGATGGTCATATTGGTGTATCTCTTTGGTATATGGTTGAGGTACATGTTGGGTACATGGTTGAGACAAGTAGTTGATGATTTGGCACATACATGAGGTGTATATTTGATGATGCTGGTACATCTTGATGAGTCAGGGTTGATGCATGGTTTATGCATGGTACATGTTGTTTCAGGTTATTGGTACAGGTTGTTTGGTGTAGGTTGATTAGTACATGTTGTTACAGGTTATTGGTACATGTTGACAGTGACAAGTTGACAGTGGTAGTGGTTGATTCAATGAGATTGATAGGTTGTCTACATTTGGCATTTATATTTCAGGGCGGTTGGACGAGGGCAAGGATAGGTGGTTGTAGCCACCTTCCGGTTGCAGCCGGAGAACTTAGGGGGTTGTATCCTCCTTCTAGTTGTAGCTAGAGAATTGGGAATTTAGAGCTTCCCTTAGGTTGTAGCCTAATAAGCTAGGGGGTTGGAGCCTCCTTCTGGTTGCAGCTGGAAAAAAAATGAATTTGGTGCTTCCAATGAATGTAATTCTTCAAGACATATAAGAAAAATCATTCTGTGGTTTTCTCCCACTTTGGGTTTCCACGTAAAAACATTGGTGTACTTTGTATGTGTGTGATTGTTAATTTGTTCATTGTTTATTTACTCCATAACTATTGGATGATAATTCTACATTGATATAACACTTGAGTTTTTGGAGAAAAATGATTATATTTCTCTATTACTGATTCACCC
>JZKD02S1779439.1:12624-37916 GCA_000966675.3 Picea glauca | reverse complement strand
TTCTTTCTCTCACAGTCTCCTCTCTCAGAATACAATACTCGCCAACATACATAGCTGCAATACATTTCCCTCATAAAAGAGGGTTGCCTTCTAGGGCAAAAAACCCTAACATAATATCTATCGTTAGATCTGCGACCTTATAATGAACGGTCCAGATGTACAATAAAATTACAATATACTTTTACAAGGCAATTTTTTCTTCAGGGGCTTCACCCCCGAACCCCCGCTGGGGGCCCACTTGCCCCCAGACCCCGCAGAGGGGGTACCCCCCCTTTGCCCTCCCCCGCATGGAAGAGTGTACATACTTCTGGGGTGTAAATACTTCATGGTGTATAAACATGGATGAAAGTAAAAGACCTCTAAATCAGGAAGATAATCGGGCTCCACAACCAACACACTCAATCTCAACCACCCATCTAATCCAATCTCAATCGTTGGATGTGAAACTCCTCACCTACCAAGCATGAGGTCGATTAGGGTATGGGGGTGCACCATTGAGAGGTTTTTCATTCAATTTTTGGAGAGCAGGAGAAGAAGAGAGGTTAAGCTTGAGAAGAGGAAGCATTTGCAGAGTTAAGTAGACATCCCAAGGAAACTATTAGGCACAAATTTTGAAGCAGCAGACAACAAGAAAGAAAAATCTGTACAATATGGATTTGATGGGTTGTACAACATTAAATGTGCACAATTTTTGAGGTTGACAACAACAAGTTATTCTGAGCGTATTGGCATGCATTCCAAGGCTACCGTACAATGTTTTTCAGGCACAAAAATCAAGGAAGGTGCTAGGCACAATTTTCTGGGCAAAGAAAATACGTACAGTTTGTACAGACCTACACAGAATTCGAGGGTCGTAATGTCATAAATTTTGGGCATGTTTTTCAAGGTATTTGGCACATTTTTCAAAGAATTGTACTACTGAGTATTTCCATATAGTTGTAGCAGAAATTTGGCATGAAAATTGAGGACATTTAGTATGGATTTCTGGTTTAGAAATCGAGGATCAATCCCTGGACTGTACAGATAAGTTTGTGTAATTTCTGAAGATGAATATGCTGTAAAAGAATTTCTCAGAAGCCCATAAATAATAAAAATCCCTCTCTCATTGGTTTTCCCCTTGTGGGTTTTTCCAGGGTCGATGTTAAACCAAAAATCTTCATGTCTATAATTTTCTCAGTTTTATATGCTGCTGATATTTTATTTCCGTGTTAGAAACAAAGTTCAGAATCCTGATGTTTCAGTTCTGAAATTATTTTTCTGCTGATTTTTATTTGCTGCTATAAAACTGGGTTTGGGCATTAAACATTGGCTGAAAAATCAGCGAGCCTAAAACTGGGTTGGGGTCTGAAAATTTACAAAATGTGTGTTCTTGTACTAACCATCACATAAATTAAACTTCCTACTGCATTAGCATACGGTATTCAAGACATATGTTCCTTTTTTTTTTGTACTAGGACATAAACTTGAAGAAAGTTAAAATGGGAAGCGAATGGGACTGGTTTCACATTGTTCATACCAAACCTCAAAAGTATTTTCTCAACATACTTTTGTTGTGACAACCAAAGCTTACCATTCCTCCTGTCTTTGAATATCTCCATGCCCAAAATTTGCTTTCCTTCTCCTAGATCTTTCATATCAAACATCCTATCCATTTGAGCCTTTAACATGTTGATCTCAATTATGCTTTTGATTGTTAAAAGAATATCGTCAACATATAACACTAAGATAATGAATATGCCATTATTGATTTTTTTAAATTAAACACAATGATCATACTCACTCCTTGTATAATTTTGGCTCACCATGAAAGAGTCAAATTTATTGTACCATTGTCTGGGAGACTGCCTCAAACCATACAATGATTTCTTGAGCCTGAAAACAAATTTCTTGCTTCTATTATGAATTAACCCTTTAGGTTGTTCCATGTAAATCTCCTCATCCAAATATCCATGTAAGAAAGAAGTCTTAACATCTAGATGCTCCAAATCCAAATCAAGTGATGCAACTAATGCTAACACAATTCGAATTGAAAAGATCTTACCAACTGGTGAAAAATCTCATGAAAGTCAATACCTTCTTTCTCAAAATATCCTTTCGCAACTAGCCTTTCTTTGTACCTTTCTACCTTATCATCAACACCCTTCTTCTGCTTCTAGACCCACTTACAACCTATGGTTTTCCTATCTCTTGGAAGTTCTACTAGGTCCCATGTAGAATTCCTCTCTAATTCATTCATTTCATCCTTCATTGCTTCTTTCCATTTTTCCTTGTTAGAAGCCTCCACAAATTCCTGATAGCATGAAGGTTCATCATCATTAGTACTTAAACAAACTGATGAAACAAAATCATCATACCTTATTGGAGGAATTATGACCTGTGTAGACCTCCTTAGGGAAGTTTGTGGCTCATCCACAATCTGTTGACTGTCATCATCATCCATGTTTTCCTCTGCAAGAATCTCTTCATGAAAATCTTCAAAAACTTGTTCATGTTCACTTTCATCTATAGTTGAACGAGTTTCAAAATGAATCTGTTGATATTTCAGTACTTCTACATGTTTCATTTGAGCATCTTCATCTAATTTGATGAGAGATGATTCATCAAATATTACATCTTTGTTAATGGTGATATTGCGGGAAGTAGGATCCCACAACTTGTACCCCTTAATTCCATAAGCATATCCAACAAAGATAAGCCTTTTTTATTTTGGATCTAATTTAGAACGTTGATGTTTCAAAATTAGAGCATTGGCTTCACACCCAAAAACTTTAAGATTAGAATAATTACAAGGGTGACCTGTCCATACCTCTTCAGGAATCTTGCACTCTATTGTTTTTTATGGTGATCCATTCACTAGATAACAAGTTGTAGTACTTATTTTGCCCACAGTTCTTGTTGCAAGTTGGTGTTACTCAACATACTCCTTGCTCTCTCTAGAAGAGTCATGTTCATGTGTTCAACAACTCCGTTTTGCTGAGGAGTATAGGCAGCTTTATGCATATCAATCCCAAACTCCTTGCAATAGTTATCAAACTCCATTGACATAAATTCACCACCTTTATCAGATATTAAACATTTAATGGACTTACTACCAGTGCTCTTTTCCACTAAATCTCTAAACTGCTTAAAAAAAATAAATACATCAGCCTTTCTTTTCAACATATAGATCCAAAACTTCCTAGATAAATCATCTATAAAAGTAACAAAATATGATGATCCTCCGTACGAAATAGTAGGGGATGGTCCCCAAACATCGGAATGGATATAGTCAAGGATTCTTTCACTGGTGTGTCTTCCGATTTTAAATTTCTTCCTATTCTATTTTCCATAAATGAAGTGTTTGCAGAAATCTAACTTTAAAGACTTTAGATTAGGAAGAAACTTACGATAAGTTAATAACTTCAATCCTTTTTCGCTCATATGGCCCAACCTTTGATGGCATAGTCTAACATAATCACTATCATTCTCAGATATAGTTGTCGCATGATCTGACTCGGTTCTTCCTTCTAACAAAAACAAGTTTCCAACCTTCTTCACTTTCATGACCAGTAGGATTCCTTTCTAGACCTTCATAACTCCACCTTGAACAATACTCTTATATCCTCCAGTATCTAAGACTCCCAAAGAGATTAGGTTCTTCCTAAGATCAAGTAAATGTCTCACATCAATTAGTATCTTAACAGATCCATTAAACATCTTAATTCGAATGCTACTGATTCCTACTACTTTACATGATATATCATTTCCCATGTAAACAATTCCATCATCTATAGACTGGTAAGTAATAAACCAGTGTCTATGAAGACACATGTGATTTGAAGCACCATAATCTAATAACCATTGTTGATCATGACATGAAATAATACTAATTGTTAAAACTTCATCAGCCATACCTGAATTTTTTGTTGAACCTGTTTTAGTTTCATTTGCTTCCTTCGTCTCTTTTGGAGGGTCTTCTTTGGAGGCTTGTTTCCGCTTCCAACAATCCTTCTTCAGATGTCCATATTTTCCACAATATCAACATTTAATCTTTCTCTTCTTTCCCTTCGAATTTAACCGAGAGAAATCTGAGATAAATCCCTCTAAACCTGTCCTCTTTCTTTAGGTATTCCTCTGACCACCATCGCCTTAGATGTAGAGGTTTCTAGATTGAATTTCTTCCTTGTTTCCTCAAACAGTAGTGCTCCAAAAATAACATCAAACTAATAGAGGTAACAAAGGGATCCCATGACTCGAGAAAAGAACACAATAGTGTAATTTCCTTGTCTTTAGATTCGAATTTCACTCCCATGCTAGTCAACTCAACTAAAAGAGTATTAAAAGTATTTAAATGATCAGCTATTTTTTTACCTTCTTTCATGTGAAAATTGTACAATTGTCTTTTCAGGAAGATTCTATTCGTCAAGGATTTCGTCATATACAAGCTTTCCATCTTCGTCCATAAACCGGTTGTTTTCTTCTCCGTAACAATGTTGAACAAAACCTCATCGACCAAACATAGATGTATGACACTCAGTTCTCTTGCATCGATCTCATCTCACTCTTCATCTGTAATGGACCGAGTTTCTTCAATTTTCCCACAAGATCCTTCACCACACCTTGTTGCACACGCAGATCGTGCATCTTCACCTTCCAAATCTCAAAATTGTTTTTGCCATTGAACTTCTCGATTTCAAATTTCACACTCTGAGTTTTTGCCAATTTAGTCCTTCTTGTACTTCTTGACCTTCGTCACTTCAATTATTGCCTCCACTCTTGTTGATCCACATGACCTCTTATTGATCCTCTCCTCCATGTCATTGGGCAACGGGCAGCTAGCGCTCTGTGCAGAAGGCTGAGCTGGTGGCCACCCACACATACCTCTCAAGCCAAAAAAATTACGTAGAGTCTTCTCTAACTTGAGTCCACCAGACAATAGTAGTGTTTCAAAGGATGCACATCTATTTCTCATGCGTATCTCTGCCAAAAAAATTCCTGCCAAAAAATTTTATGCACATCTCTGTCAAAGGATACGTCTATTTCTCATGTGTATCTCTGCCGAAAAAATCCTGTCAATTGGGTGGACTACGCACAGTGGTCATCACACCTGTCCAGTGGGTGGGCTGCGACAATTTCAAGTGTTGTGTAACAATCGTTGCATGCTTCAACGGGAAATACTTGCGACGTTTAGAGATCGACGCACCTCACTCACAAAACCACGGGAAAATGACACTTATGCTGCTCCTCTGCAAAATTTGATGCCTGTGTCACAGATGGCACTGCTTATTTGTTTTCAGCGGCCTTTGACTAGATCTAATACCACTTGTTGCCCACATCAACCACAAACTTAACTAATACGCAACAGAAAATACAAAACATAGAATATCATATGGCAGAACGATAAAATAAACACAGAGATTTACGTGGTCTTTGTGTATTCTTGTGTGTGGTGAATGTTTATTCTATTAATGTATTTCTATGTTTATTTATGTATGTTGTAAATATGAGAGTAGGTTACATTTGCAATTTTAGATAGATTTCCCTATCTATAGATTTCTTAGTAGTTCTGGGATCATAGGCTTGTGCAAGGAGTGCACAATAGAGTATTGAAACTCTGTGAAGCCATTGCAAGGAGTGCACTTGAACTCTATTGAGATTTCATAAAGAGCATGTGAGGTGGGCACACTAGAACCATTATGAAGCTCAGAAGGAATAGAGTCAGGGAAAGGTTCATTAGAGTTACTGAACACTCTGATAGCTAGTTGGAGGAGAAGATTTACCAGAGTTACTGAATACTCTGAGGGCACTACAAGGAGTACGTTGAGCAAGCGCAAGGAGTGCGCGAGAACTCTAGTTCGAGTTTTGTGAAAAGGTTTCCAAGAGGGCACACCGAAAGGGAAATCTCGGGAGGAGCAGTGCAATTCTACACAGAGGGTGCAAGGAGTGCATAAGTGAATTCCCAAAATTCAGGATTCAATGAGGTAAATCTAGTGCAAAGAGTGCACTGAGGACCATTACAGAAGTCCAAAAGCTCAGGAGGACAAGCGTAGAGTGCCAGGAGAGAAAAATAATTCCTTTGAAGAAATAAAGGGATGAAACTGTTAGAAGTTGAGTGAGTTGGAAGCTCAAGAGAGATAGTATAGTTGTGCACAGAAGACCCATGCAAGGCGTGCATTGGGGAAACACTTGGAAAGTATTGAAAAAATCTAAGGAAGACACATTGTAAAGTATGTAGAAGAGGGGAACCTTTCGAGTTCTAGTTTTCAGAGAAGTGAAATTGTGCACCAAGATCCAAGTTCCTTGAAGTCAACAAAGCTCATGAGGGAGAGTGTCGAGCTGCTAGGTGGGAAAAAATATTTTTTGAAGGAGAAAAGGGCCAAGTCCTTTCAAAAACCTCGAGAGGATTGAAAGCTCGGGAGGGAAAGTGTTACAACGAACGCAATCAAAGGTCGAACCTTTGAAAATTTTGAAAACCTTTTATCAGAAGGAAAGCGCAAGAGCCACAGAGAGGAGCTATAGCCTTTGTTAGAACTATTGTCGGAGAGCGATTTGGACCATTAGATATAAGTCCAGACTGGAAGAAGAGTGCGCATAAAGGAGATAGATCCTAGTTTTGGATCTAGGCGTAAGGATTGATGAGCGTCAGATCCAAGTAAGTAGCTTGAGGTTTAACCCTGCAAGTTATTTAGACTTCACGTGTTCAACAGAAGTCGGGTGCAAAGATTAAAGGACCTATCGAAGAGGAGAAATCAATGACTGAGATCCATTTGGGAGTTTGCAGGACAAAGAACAGTCATTGGATCAGGAAGAGGTGTGCGAGGTTTAATCAGTGAAATCCTTCGAACTTCATGCATTCATAATATTTGGTGTGTGGAGGCATCGGGACTCCCTAAGTCCTAAAGGAAAAATCTAATCATAGTTGTCCATCATAGTGGACAAGTGTCGTTAGATCTGGAAATCCCATGAAAGAGTACTCCATAAGATATGTGAAAAAGTGTTAAGGGGATTCCCAAGCTCCAAAGAGATGGATTTCATCTGAGAGAGACAAGTGTCAGCAGATCTAGTACTCCGGAGGAAACAGGTTGAGCTGCGTCAAAAATACCAGTTGTTTATTGGAAAGGACACTTGGAGCCTGGATCTGAGCTCCATTAGTTCGAGGTTTAGAGGACTTAATTTTATTGGGGTAAGAATACCCATAGGCCCAAAGGCCTGAGCTCATCTGGGTCATCCAAAGAAGTGGACACGTGGTGGATGATTAGACCCTCCGTCAGTTGGGAGGTTTGAAAGAATAACAAGTTGGAGAAGCTAGGACTCCCGAATCTTGGAGTCTCGAAGTCATCTATGTCGTCCATGGGGGGGACATGCGTCGACAGATTCGAAGATCAAGAGGATTATTAGGGTCGTGCATTGAAAAGGCCTGAAGGCCAGAGGTCATCACAGTCGTCCAACCGTGGGGACGCATGTCGATAGACCGCATACTCTGGAGGTTTGTCACTCTAGAGGAATTAGGTTTTTGCGAGTTGAGGATTCCCGAAGGGCAGAGAATCGAAGAGAATCTCGACCATCAGTCGAGAGAAAACATGTGGAGGGAAGATATTTATCCTGCTAGTTCAGCATTAGGAATATTGTGGGCTATTGATATTGAAGGACAGGTGGTAGAAGATCCGGAGTTCCGACACTCCAGGGAAAATAGAGAACAGTGTTGTTTGGACTCCTGAAGACCTGAAGGTCGGAGTCAAGCCCAGTTGTCCATTTGGAGAGGACGCATGGTGCAAGATCCAGCAGTTCGGGGACTTGGCACTTTGGTGAAAGTGAATCAGCGAGTAGACAGGGAGGACTCTCAAAGTCCTGAAGGCATCCTAGTCGTCGATATAGGAGGGGACACATAGAGGAAGGAGAGGTATTTCAGTGTTTTGGTGTCGGGAGATTTGAAAGGTCGTCTGCGTGTATGACCAAAGGAAATCTCTGAAGGCCAAAAGGGGATATCTGAACTGTTGATTTGTCGAGGTCGGAGAGCCGTCGATATGACATCTTGGTGTGTTCTTCAATCCAACGATTTTGGAAGTTTGTGGAGAAGCATCAGGGAAAAAATCATCTAAGCCTGAGGCATGAAAGAGGCATAGGAGTCATTGATTTGGGGAGTACCAGAGCCATCTGATCTAATTTTTTTGGTGATCAACACTTTGTGAATGTTGTGTGTGTTGGATGCATTCAGAGATCAATTGAAGATATCATGAACTGTTAGGTGGGCAGAGATGGTAATGCATATTTCCAGGAGGGAAATGAGATGATATTAGTCAAAGATATCATGGACTGCCAAGAGGGTAGGAGTGGAACCTCAGGTTTCCAGGTGGGCAAGAAGGAGGAGAAGAGACTGTCTGAGAGTCTCATGAGCTCAAAGAGGAGTTCATATTAGAAAGAAGTGATAACACAAGAGAAGGATCAGAGGTACATTTTGATAATTGGAGGAATCAACATATTCCTACCAAACATCCCATCAAAGGCTAGTGCACATGCTGAAGGTGAATCATAGCAGAGACAACCAACATAGACTATCAAGGAAGAGAAAGGGAATACATTGACATCTTCCCGGGATATGAAATAGGAAGAGGAGAATTCATATCAAATACTCACTCAGTGGGAGATAGAGCTGAAGATGATGGAGGATTGGTTGAGCAATCTAGGCACAAAAGAAGACCGCCAGAGGGATGCAGTTGTGAAGAATGAAGAATAATTCCAGCCTAAGGAGAAGCTGGATGAAGTTGAACATGTACAAGAACAAGAAGAGGAGCTAACAGAAGGAGAATTTTCAGGGAAGATGGTTGAGCAGAACCTTAGTAGCATGGTTGCAGAATTTGGACCTACAGTGGAGTGGCAAACCTATGCCACATGAGATAAAGACATCATGGGAAATAATATTGATATTCTCATTGATTTGTGTGAAGGAGTGGAAACCTTGGAGGAAAGGTAAACAATGCATAGCCAACACACCCAACAGGTCAAGTTGGAAACTGATGAAGAGGAGTTGCAGCAGAGAAGATTGCAAAAGAGGAGCCAGGAAGCAGATCAGTTGGATAGAGTGATAGAGGAGATAAGTAGGTTTATGTTGGAATCAGCAGAGGAGACAGTCAGCTGTGGGAGGAAGCTTAATAGAGGAGGACATGTAGTAGCAGGGCAACAACAATAGTGGCAACAAAGCAGGGGAGCAGATGGACAACTCCAAATTCAGATTTGGGATCCTAGAGGATGTCAACCTCAGTAGAAAGGGAGCCATTAGCAGGAGCTCATGTTTTTTTCAGCACGGGAGTATGATGTAGGATAATCTCTCCACCTCATCAGCGCCAGCAAGGCAACACATCAACGCATAAGGAGGAATGGGTTCCAAGGAAAGAGAGGCGCCAGTCCTCTCATTTTAAACCAAAATTTAAAATTTTGATGTAATTAAATGAAATTCAATGTTGTAAGGCTCAAAGAGGCCAAGCCATGTGCCTTTGTATAGGTTGCATGTGGAGTCCCCTTTAATTCCTAATAGGTAGATAGGTTTAGGCCTAGATTGGACTAGTTTTCCATTGATTGTAATTGAATGCGATTCAATGCGAGTACGTAGTTGGAGGGAAGGCTCGAGGAGCCCCTCTTTTGTAAAATTATCTTGTATCAAAATTCATTAGCATGAATGACAGAGATAGAGAGAGCATTAGAGAGCTCAATAGAGGAGAGGAGAAGAGTTGAGACTCTGTTGCAATCCAACCTTTATAAATATTTGTACAGATACATTCAAATATAATACAAAAGCAGTTTTTCATGCATATGAGGTGTCTATGTGTTCTTATGTGTGGTGAATTTTCATTCTCTAAATGTATTTCTATGTTTATTTATGTATGTTGTAGATGTAAGAGTAAGTTACATTTGTAGGTTTAGATAGATTTCCCTATCTGTAGATTTCTGAGTAGTTATGGGCTCTTAGGATTGTGCAAGGAGTGCACACCAGAGTATTGAAACTCTGTGAAGCCAGTGCAAGGAGTGCATTTTGACTCTATTGATATTTTATAAAGAGTTTTCCACATGAGCACACCATAACCATTCTGAAGCCTAGAAGAAATAGAGCCAGGGAAAGGCTCATCAGAGTTACTGAACACTCTGATAGCTAGTTGGAGGAGAATATTTACTAGAGTTACTGAATACTCTAAATATTTATATTATATGAGACGTCCAAAAATTGACAATGAGATGAAGAATGTGATTGAATCTAGATCGATTGGTTGGTTGAATGAGGTTTAGGGTTTCCGCGGCAAGCCATGATCGGAGGTAGGGTTTTCGCAACACCCTAGGGTTATCCAGATGACTGCATAGATGACCCTTGTACTTAGATTCAGACCCCCATATAGATCAACCTTGCCAGCATGGAGTGACTTTTTGAGTAGAAGGCCACATATGCCACAATGGAGTGACTCTAAGGATTGATGGATAAGAAAACTTTGACTTTGTAGCGACTCTGCCCAGTGTGGTGTGGCTATAGGTGTTGATGGCCACACATATAGATATATCCTAGATTGACGAGGATGATCTGTGGGCAAAAGATGGTATTTTTCTCATGGACGAGAATTATAAGCTCATGTATGATTTCCAACGATAGGTGGAAAAACCTCCGGTGAAAATAACCTCAACTGTAGTGAATTCACCATCTCCTTCATGTAACCTCACTCCATATGATGACAGTTCCTTTACTCTCTCCTTTAATTCCAAAACAAATGTTCGATATGTGCCTCCCTTAGCTAGCAGTTCACGCCCACTTGGAAAAATTCATGAGCTCTATTGTTTTCCATCACCATAGAGTTAACCATTGCAAGGAATTCTCCTTAATTCCTCTCGCCACCGATCCTTTACCCTACTATGCTTCCCCTCCTCTGAAAAATATTACCCTGAACTCTCGACTTCACAGTAAAGGAGAAGGACACAATAGATCTGTTGGTAATTCTGGTCATTTAAATCGTAAGAAAAAATGTTGGAAGGTGCGCGATGATAATCCTAGTTGTGTTTTCGACCGAGACATTTCAATGGACAAGGTGATTGGCCTCTCGGAGAAAGCACTAGTGGGTAAGATCTTTTAGGCTAGGATGAATATGTGACAACTATTTGAATGGATTTTAAGTTTCTGTAAGCCCATTGTAGGCTATTTTCCTAGGTTCATTTTACTGTCGAACCATTGGATGGAATTCCACATTCTTTCTGAAAGTGATCTTCTGTGTATTCTGGGTTCACCATGGATTTTTGTTAAAGGTGTTTTAATGTTGAAAAAATGGTTCTCGGGATTCAACCCTTTCCTCGAAAACTTCACAAAATGAATCTTTTGGATGCTTCTTCCATATTTTCCAATAGAATTATGGTCCATCAAGATCTTTGAGGAAATTGCAAATTTTGTTGGTAAGTTCATTTACTTTGACGAACTATCGCTCTGACTTCACAACAAAAGGCTAGTTTGGATCTTGGTTGAATTAGACCTAGACAAAGGTCTACTAGATGTTAACAACATCACCATCGGGGATACCCATCTCCTGCAAGTTGTCAAATTTTGGAAGGAACCTTTTCATTGCCACTTTTGTTGGCAATCGGGCCATATTAAGTCTAAATGCCCGGATTTCGAGATTCACTCACATAGCCTTGAACCTTCCACGTCATATTTTGAATCAACTAAAGATTCAAACTTGAGTCCTTTCGACAGAGGATCTTTTCTAGGTAAGATGCATTATTTCCCCCCCTCCTTCTTCAGAAAAATTTCTTTGGTTGAGCTTGATTATCTGAGATGTAATGAAAGGTGGGCACTTGATATTTTTGGTGATTTCTTGGACCTTCTCATGAAAAAATTTGATAATTCGGTCGTTAGTCTTGATCTGCGACCCATTGGTTTAGACTAGGACAGTCCTAGAGATATGCATCCAAATCCCCTTTCTTTTATGATGTTATTTTTGATGCTTTGACCCACTGTTTAATTTACCCTATGGAGGACCACACTAAGGACAAAAGATTAATATTGAATGGAAATCCTAGTTCGCAATCTTACTCTGTCTCTGGTGTTGTGGATATACACACTAAGGAAAAGGTTGTCGATAGATTAACCCTTGTTGGCCAAACTGTTAACCCTCCCAACCACTTTCCTAGATTTGTTGAATCCCTATCCCCCAAACCCATATCATTCACTAACCAGTCTACACTTCTACCCTCTGATTTGCTTCAATCTAACATCACCATCCGAAAACAATCCAGATCCCGCCTTCCTAAATCTCCCCCAAGAGATATTGAGGGTGGTTTAACTTCTTTCAATGAGTTATCCCCTAATATCCGAGACCTTGATTGTTCACAACCCTCGATTCTCCCTGTTTCCATGGAATCTAATCCTGTTTTGACCTCCACTCCGGCCCTTAGAGCAATCCAGTCATCCTCCCTAGTTTCCTTATGATCATCCTTTATCTCAACATTCAAGGGTTTGGGGGACCCTTTAAAATTGCTTCCCTCAAATCACTATTGTCTCATATTAACCCTGACATATTTTTTCTTCAAAGCGAAACGATGTTTCCTCCAATGTCTTCCTACTTGGAATGTTGTGGCTCTGGATCCTTGTGGTTGTTCCGATGGTTTGCTGAGTGGATGGAACCCAACATGTGCTGATTTATATGCTTTTGATACCCTTGCAGGTATCTATTTGAAAGGAAGGTTTAAAAATTCAATGGATAAAGTAAAGATGCTCAATTTTTACGCTCCATATAAAGATAGGAAACTTTTCTGGCTCCCTATTATTCAATATGGATTATTGAGTGAAGAAGGAATTATAGTGGGTGGAGATCTCAATTTCACCCTTTCTACGAGGGAAGTGTGGGGAATGTCGGCCAGAAACTACCCTCTCTGTAATGTTCCCAAGCCATTATGCCAGGAACATAACAATTTTGGTGTCTTTTAAAACTTTTTCTGGTTGTGGGCTTCCGTCAAACACTTGGCTGGTCTACTTGTTTACATGTGTTTACTTGGTGAATGGCCTCTTGATTTAGACCTTAGGGTTAACTGATGTGTTTATATATGTGTTTACATAAATTAACAAGAAGATACAATCATGAAACAAACCTCAACCATATGCAATATGATAGACAAGCCAAAACACTTAAGATCTTTTATTCATAAAATAGAAGAACCTGCTACAATGAAGATGTCGATCTGGAATGCTCAACAGATGGTTAAGAAGATAGACAATAGAGTTGCTACAAAAAGCTCCGGATAATACAAAATAGGCCTCCAAGGCTGGATAAGAGATGAAGACCAATGCCAAGGTAGATTTGGGCCGTATGAAGTGCCAAACCCCCATTAGAAGATGCCACATCCTGCTGGAATGTTGAAGCTCCTCCACAATTCAACCCTACTGCCAAATGTGTCCAATCACCTCAAGAAAGATGCCAAACAATAGATAGGGTGATGTCAAGAACAACCCAGGTGCCCGAATCTCCAATATCTCCCTCAAACCCTATGGATCTAAACCTCCTCCAGGATATGGTGCGCCCCCCTAGATGCCTGAAACCCTAGATAAATCGGCCTCACTCCTAGATGCCTCCAAATGCTCCACAAAAACACTAGAATGATATATCGAGGCTTGGTTACCTCCTTGGTGAACTCCCAAGAGAAATGGTGAAGATATGAGCTAGCAAATGACTGAAACCAATTTCTGAAGTTTGCTCCTCTCCTCCAATTCATCCCATGCATCTAATAAATAAAATGGCACCTGAAACTCCCCATGAATGGACTAGATCTGATGTACAAGGCCCTGCAATGAAAACCTAGGTGATAGAATCTCTAAAATTGCTGCCAATCACCTGCAATGAATCTCTGTCCAAGAATGGTGTGCCCCCCTTGCTGGAAACCCCCAATGGTGCGCCCTCCTTCTCTTCCTATGCCTATGGCTCATGTAGAACCCTCTTGCACTGACGTAGAACAGAACTAGAATGGCATGGGAGAATATTGAATCTCTGAGACCAAGCTTGGGACAAGATAGGTGGAATCTTTCACCACTGAATCATCCTCTATGGTTTGTTAAGTCAAAACTCTCAAAACCCCCAATGTTGGGCTCACTAGCTAGAAGAAAAATATTAAAATATGATCATACATGAATGAATGAGTAGAGGCCCTTAACTTTACTTTATACTTTTTTCTCTCCTTGTCCCTTCAAAGTGACTTTCATTTTATTAATATTTAATTAATTAATTAAATCACTTTAATTAATTAATTAACCTTTTTACCTCTTAAGAACACCTTATCTTTCCTTGCGGCTTCCCTCGCCACTGAAAGTCACTTCTCACCATCCCATCCTATAGTGTTTCTTCTTCTGATTCTAATGATCTATTACAATGAGAGGTTCCTCCAAGTAATGTGCCCAAAATGACCTCTTTAGTGAATTCAATTAACTTATAGCTCAAAATAGTCAAAATCATGGAAATAGTTAGAATGCAACGGAACCAAAGCCAACCTATGTGGAATGGCTCATAATGATGGAATATGATCAGAAATGCAAGATGGACCCCACAATGCCTCTCAATAATGCCTTTACTCGATATAACATCCATCTGGCTACTCTGGTCATCATAAACCTCTGCATTGTGATGATGTCGCAAAGTGGGGACATTACAGTCCTCCCTGCTAGAAAATTGTTTGTCCTCAAGAAATAACCAAGTCCCTTAAAATAAAATACCAGGATCCCATGTCCACCTATGGGATACACAGTAGAACCCATCCAAATATGAACACTCATGTGCTCTACCCCTTGGGTCCCATATCAAGTCATGAATTGCTAGCCCCTGGAAAGCATAACCCTGAAATATACCAACTCTGGGAGTGTCCTTCATATGACACATGGCCTCATCTCAAAATGAATCCATCCTCCAAGTATTTACCAAGATCCATACGGTCTCCATCAACTTCTCATGCTGATAACCGAATGAGGTGTTGCAAGACCTTTGTGAGACATCCGCAAGCGATGTGCTCCTCTCAACACTGAAGCTCAACGAAAGATTAGAATAACTTTCCCCTACAATGGTCCACTCTCCCCTGTCACTCAGTGAAATTCTCAATCCTACAATCCCTGGGTCCCATGCTAATCTCTGTCGAAAATCACCATGCTGGCCCTGCACTACTTTGACCATGACTGTCTGCCCCCTTCATACATACTGGACCCTCCTCTCCTGAATCCTCAAGCTGAAATACCTGTGACCATCGGACCTGTTGTCTAGAAACTGTATATGTAAAGAAATATCTTTAGAGGAAGTACCTATCCACCCATCTCCATGTCTGATCATTATGACCAAGAGTGAAAGGATGTCTCGCTCCATCGAACAAATCCCTACAGGCCCACTCCAAAACAACCCATGGTGGCATATGTGGCTCTCTAGTGCTTCCTAGGTCACCCTGTAGTAATACATCCTACTATCTAAATGAACACTTGGATACCATGGTAAACTTGGAATTTTATCACTTCTAATCTCCTCTAATTGCTCATGTGTGAGACTAATCACTGTTATAAGCCCTCTGTGTTCATCTTCTATCTTCGAGCCCATGATGAGCACCATCATGCACCAAGTATCAACTATCTACCTATGATGATCCACATATATCTGGTTGGATGCCATAAAGATACTCCTGTCAAGTGGTCTCGACCTAGGCACTCCCCAAGTCCTCAGCCATGGCCAATCCCTCCTCATTCTACTTCCTATGATAAAAGTTTCAGGAAAGGATAACAAAAACATCTATAGTTGTCCATAGGATTTCAAAATACCATATATATTGGTCAATCCCAAGGATTCGACCAAAAGAATGTCTACCGATACCCATGATAACTGCTCTCTTGTAGTCATCACTAAACCCCAATCATCAGGTACAATTGGATGTAACTCCTCCATCTGTTGGTAAACCAATCTCCATCTCTCATCCCCCATGCTACTGCTGAAATGGTGAAGGTGAGGTCTCATAACTATGTATTGCCGTCAAGGAGTGGCATCTACATGCTCCCCTAAGTGTGTCTCCTCCCTGCAAGGCAGTACACCCCTCTAAATCCCACCATACATCTCGGCATGCCCTTGTGAGTTGTCCCTCACCATTGTATGCTTCGACATACTCATGTCGTCTCTTGTAGAATCCTGTTGCATCGTAGATCCTAGACATATTTTTGGGTCAACCTCTACATGGAGATCAACTGCTCTTGGAACACAAATGGAAATGTCCTCCATCAATTGGTGCTCCTCTGCTAGATCATCAAAATCTCCTAGTAACGTGATTGAATGATATATCTGAGTGTCTACTAAGACAGATGAAGTGGATCTCTGAAAAATATCCTCAAGAGGCTCGTCTGACCTATACTCTGATTCTTGAAAGGTTGTTTGTGTGCCTCTCAAGAATCCTCAAGTGCTCTCCAACTCATGAGTAAGTCTATCTACCTCCAACTCCTGCTCCCTTAGAGCCTCATGATACATCTCACCAATCCTCAATAGGTAGTCCCTGTCAGTTAGTAACTGCTGGTAGTTGGTCCTCATCATTGATACTCTCTCCCTGAGAGTATGAAAGTCCTCCATGGAAAATCCCTCATCTGAACTACCATGTGTCACTGATGTTTTCCAACAGTAATCTGCCAGTAATGCATGCATGTCATCAATACATCTAGTGGCTATCATGATCATAGCCTCACTAACTCTCAACTGTCCTACTAAGTGTTATGACTTCTGATCATAGTCATGTTGAGGTACGCCTTCATGCCTCTCACTCTAGTGCCATCACTAAAATCCTCAACAACACTCTCTGCAGAATATAAAGTGTGGAACTGCTTATTGTCTATTGCGCCATTGGGTCTGCCCATACGTAATTGCACATCATCCTCAACTACTAGCTCCCTCTGAATCATACTGTATCTGGTGTGAGCAGTTGTATCTTCCTGTGCACTCAACCTGATACTATCATCTGCACCTAGATCCCATATAGTTGTGTCCAGACACATGCTATGGTCATCCTGAATACTAAAGAGTGCATCCTCATCCATGTAGGTCGATCCCGGATGTAAGTTTCCCCTCAACCTGTCAGCATCCACAATCTTCTCAACTAATGGAGTCTCCAAAAGCTGTGACTCAATCTCCTCATGTTGATATGTATGTGTAGATTCAATTGTATGTACGTCCTGTACCTCCTCTTGGATCAGTGGATCTACAAATCCATGGTGTGCATTCTGCATGTACAACTCCTCTATGCTACTGCTATACTCATATGTTGTGGCTATCATGGGAATCTGGAAAGATGGTAGATGTGTCACGACCACCATAGGAAGCCCGTCATCTCTAGGTGCTAACACGTGTGACTCCTCACTAGTGTCACCACTATGTTGAGGCGTAAGGTAATCAATGGTATGTGATCTGTATACTGAGACACTGGTTCTATCGTCCTTTCCATCCAACTGCCTATCCACTACACATGGGTCATCATCCTCCTCAAGCGTGCTAGTAGCATCATCCCCTGTACAAGAGTCATTATCACTATCCTTTGTGCAAGAGTCACTATCATCATCAGACTGTCCCAAATCATCATCTATCACTCCCTCCTCACTCATCTCATCATCATTGTCATAGTGTGCCTCACTAGTGTGCCTCTCTTCCTTAACCCTACACCTATTATCTGGTTCCCACGGGCCCTTGCAACTGTAGCAAGGTTGTGTGCTCCTAATGGGTGTGGGGCTCCTCTATTCTTCCAACCATCTAGCTACTTCTTTTTTCTTTTTATCTGCTATGATGATCCCATGTAAGATATCCTCTTCACTCTAACCAATCTTTCTAAAGACTACATACTGAGGAAAAGTTATTAGAGCCCTATTTTCCTCGCTAAGGCTGGAATATATTATCTCCAAGCTTGTTATCTCAAAGGCTATCTTATCCATTTCTTTCAAACTATCCATTTATCCCTATGTGAGATCCCTCAAGTTGGCAGGATTTAAGCTTTGATACCACTGTAATGTTCCCAATCCATTATGCCAGGAACATCACAGTTTTGGTGTCTTTTAAAACTTTTTCTGGTTGTGGGCTTCTGTCAAACACCCGGTTGATCTACTTGTTTACTTGTGTTTACTTGTTGAATGGACTCTTGATTTCAGCCTTAGGGTTTACTAATGTGTTTATATATTTGTTTGCAACAATTAACAAGAAGATACAATCACGGAACATACCTCAACCATATGCAATATGATAGACAAGACAAAACACTTCATATCTTCTTTTATTCATAAAATAGAAGAAACTGCTACAATGAAGATGTCGATCTGGAATGCTCAATAGATGGCTAATAAGATAGACAATAGACCTACTACAAAAATCTCCCGACAATACAAAATATGACTCCAAGGCTGGATAAGAGATGAAGACCAATGCCAAGGTAGATATGGGTTGTATGAAGTGCCAAACTCCCACTGGAAGATGCCATGTCTTGCTGGAATGCTGAAGCTCCTCCACAATTCGGCCCTGTTTATAAATGTGTCCAATCACCTCAAGAAAGATGCCAAACAATAGATCGGGTGATGGAAAGAAAAACCCAGGTGCCCGAATCCCCAAGATCTCCCTCAAACCCTATGGATCTGAGCCTCCTCCAAGATATGATGCGCCCCCTAGATGTCTGAAACCCTAGATAAATTGACCTCACTCCTGGATGCCTCCAAATGCTCCACAAAATTTCTAGAATGATAGACCGGGGCTTGGCTACCTTCCTGTTCAAGTCCCAAACGAAATGGTGAATATATGAGCTAGCAAATGACTAAAACCAATTTCTGAAGTTTTCTCCTCTCCTCCAATTTGTCCCATGCATCTAATAAATCAAATGGCACCTAAAAATCCCCATGAATGGGCTAGATCTGATGTCCAAGGCCATGCAATGAAAACCCAGGTGATAGAATCTCCAAAATCCCTTCCAATCACCTGCAATGAATCTCTCTCAAAGAATGGTGCGCCCCCCTTACTGGAGACCCCCAATGGTGTGCCCTCCTTCTCTTCCTGTGCTTGTGGCTTGTGTAGAACCCTTCTGTACTGATGTAGAACCGAACTGGAATGGTGTGGGAGAGTATTGCATCTCTGAGACCAATCTTGGGACAAGCTAGGTGGAATATTTCACCATCAAATCATCCTCTAGGGTTTGTTAAGTCAAAATCCTCAAAACCCCCAATGTTGGGCTCACTAGCTAGAAGCTAGATAACAAAATATGATCATACATGAATGAATGAGTAGAGTCCCTTGCCTTTCCTTTATACGTTTTTCTCTCCTTGTACCTCCAAAGTGACTTTCATTTTATTAATATTTAATTAATTAATTAAATCAATTTAATTAATTAATTAACCTTTTTACCTCTGAAAAGCACCTTATCTCTCCTTGTGGCTTCCCTGGACACTAAAATTCACTTCTCACCATCCCATCATGTAGTGTTGCTTCTCCCGATTCCAATGAGCTATTACACCTAGAGTTTCCTCCAAGTAATGTGCCCAAAATGACCTCTTCAGTGAATTCAATTAACTTATAGCTCAAAATAGTCAAAATCATGGAAATTGTCGAAATGCAACGGAACCAAAGCCAACCTGTGCGGAATGACTCATAATGATGGAATATGATTAGCAATGCAAGATGGACCCCACAATGCCTTTCAATAACCCATGTACTCGCTATAACATCCATCTGGATACTCTAGTCATCATAAACCTGTGCACTGTGATGATGTCCCAAAGTGGGGACATTACACTCTCTCAGAATTCTTCACAAGTCTCATTCATTCCTCTGGCTTAGTGGATGTTCAGCCGACTAAATTAGCACCTACTTGGCGGAATGGTAGAGAAGGTTCGGTAGGTATAGAGAAAAGGCTAGATCATTTCCTTCTTGATGATTCTCTACTTAGTAGCAGTAGAAAGATTAGATCTTGGGTTATCAACTCAACCATCTCAGACCACAATCTGATCTGCCTCCAATTGGACTCCTTCTCTGAGAAATCTCATCCACCTTTTAAATTCAATACTTCATGGATCAAGGATCAAGATTTTTCTTCACTTATAAAGAAGACGTGGATCTCATGAATAACTGGTTGGACTCCTCCTCTATCCAACTTTTTTGTTCAAAATTAAATAACTTAAAGAAAGTTGTGATTCTATTGCAGAGAGACAAGAAACCACAGTTACAATCTGATCTACTTCAACTTGAATCTAAGATGGAAAAAATCTTTGATAAGTGTCTGACACAGGTTTTTGATCAAGTTGATCTGGACATCCTTAAGGAGCTGAAGAAAAAAAAAGAAATGATACTCTCTGTTGAAGAATCTACTTGGAGACTCAGAAGTAGGGATATTTGTCTCAACAGTGGTGATAAGAACACTAAATTTCTCCATAATTATGCCACTCTGAGGATATCTCAAAATACTATATGGGATATAGAAGATGAAACTGGTGTCCTTCATTCATCTGAGTATGAGATAAAAAAGATAACATTGAGGCATTTCAAAAACCAATATAGTTCGATTGAGACAGAGGATACCCGTAGCCAGATCAAGGTACTTGAACATATGCCAAAATTCTTCAATGAATCAGATAGTATTGAGATCGACAAAGCAATCACACTTGAAGAAGTTAAGGAAATTGTATGCACTGTGCCTAAGGACAAAATCCCAGGTCCTGATGGTTGGACACATGAAAATTTTCAGTCTTTCTTTGAGATTTTGGGGGAGGACCTTCATAAGGCCGTTGAAGAATCCAGATGTTATGAATTTATTCCAGGAACACTCAATGCCACCTTCCTCGCTCTTATTCCCAAAGTAAATAAACCATAAAATTTTCATGACTTCAGGCCAATTGCACTTTGTAATTTTGTTTACAAAGTCATTTATAAAATTATTACTACAAGGATGAAAGAAAATTTGGCAGCTTGTATCTCACATGAGCAGTTTGGTTTCTTAAAGGACCGCTTAATATTCGTTGTTGTTGGCATAGCACAAGAATGTTTACACTCTGCTAAGACAAAGAAGCTAAGCACCATTATTCTCAAGTTGTATCTGAAGAAAGCATATGATAAGGTGAGTTGGCGATTTATTAGATTGTTGTTAACTCAGATCGGATTAAATTGGAAGGTTACCCAATGGATTATGGCTTGTATTACCTCAGTTAATATGGAAGTTTTAATTAATGGTTCCCTGACTGATTTTTTCAAAAGTTATCGTGGACTTCGTCAAGGTTGTCCCCTTTCTCCCCTACTATTTCTTTTGGTTGTAGAATGTCCTAGTATATTATTGAAGAAAGTTGAAGAAGGGACCTTTCATGGCCTCAAATTCGCCACAATGAACATTATGTCACATCTTCTCTTCGTAGATGATGTCTTAATTCTAGGGGGAGGGAATTATAAAGACTGGATGGAATTCAAATCTATCTTAAATATTTTTTGTACAACCTCGAGTATGGAGATAAACTATCAAAAATTAGTTTTTCTTTCACAGAACATCGATCGCAGTCTTAAACAGAGAATACTTTCAACGTTCAACATACAGTTCATCAACCTCGAGGCAGGTATGAAATATTTAGGGTTTTATTTAAAACCAAATGGATACATAATAACATATTGGAACTAGCTAATTAAGAAGATAGAAAAAAGAATTAGCAATTGGACTTTTCAGTGGCTCTCTTTAGGTGGAATATTAGTCTTAGTGAAATTTGTGTTACAAAGTATCCTTGTGTACTGGCTCAGTTTAGCGAAGCTTCCCGCCTCTATTTTGCACAAGATACAACAACTTATGGCAAACTTTTTATGGAGAGGAGCTAACAAAACTACAGGTTTTCACTTATCCAAATGGAAAACATTGCCAATCCAAAAGAAAATGGTGGATGGGGTATAAGAAACATTTTCTGGTTTGCCAAATCATTGGCAGTTAAATCCTTTTGGAGAGGACTATTTGCTAATAGTTTGTGGAGTCAAATCCTTAAAGGAATATATTTAAAAGGATTCGATTTGACCTCCTCGCTACAAAAATAAGATTGTAAGTTCCCTAATGCCTCTATTTTTTGGAAAAAAATTATGATCTCTTTGCATATCATTAAACAATGGTTGCCTTGGAAAATAGGGTGTGGAAAACAAGTTATGATTGGAAAGAATCCTTTCATTGGAGATAATTCTTCATATAAGCTTTCAACATCCTTAACACAACACCTCAACAATCGATGTATTTATACCATAGCACAAGCGGCCTTACCAAGTACACTAAGATCTTCACAAAGTTGGATAGATGCCAACCAACTTGGATTATGAGGAGAATTGACAGTTGAATGGAACAATTACATTGCAAATTTGAAAATAAACAGAGTTACACTTAATAATACAAATGACAAAATTGTATGGTCATGGAACATGGTTATATAGGAACAGTTACTGTTGAACTATCAATCAATCCATTGCTATCAATTCACACAATGGAAATTCTAGATGGTGGTATAAGTCTATATGGAGAGTTAATATACCAAGTAAAATTATTTGCTTCGTGTGGTTGTGCTTGAAGGACTATATCATCATTGGTGCAAATTAAAGGAAATGGGAAGGCATTGGACCTTATGTATGCAGTCTCTATCTCAAGGATGATGAGACAACAACTCATCTGCTTATTCACTGTGAATCCACACAATACATATGGAAATAAATATTAAACTCCCTCAATTTTTCAGATTCCTAGATGCATTCCACTTTGGAAGAAAATTTGTTGCATTGGTTTACACAATATCCAAGGATGAGATATATTCATTTTCTGGTTAGTTAGGGAATATGGAAGTATAGGAATAAAATCTTATTTGAGAACTGGAAAAGAGAGGACTCCAGAACAATTTCTAAGATTTTGCTTGATATTAATGAATATAAAGGAGAAGAAGTAGACAAAGTGGATTTTATCCTAAATCCAATTTTCTTTGATGAAAATCCAATAGGTTTTTTTTATGGTGTAGTTGTAAATGATAACTATGGAGTTGGCATATTTATAAAATTAAGTTCTGACCACAGTTATAAAGCACACTTTGCAGGAGGTAAATGCAATAGTATGAAAGATGGAATTTTTGGTCTTTGGGGGCTTCTATTATTTGCTCAGAGGCTGTCCATAAGTAAATTGATGGTTGTTAGAGACTCCAAAGTGACTATTGACTGGATTAATGACTGCTTAAATTTGAACCTAATTTATTTACACATCTGAAAAGAACAGATAAGATGCTTAAATGTGATGTTTGAAGAAATCCAATTCATGCATATTCACAGAGAATTCAACACAGTTGCAGATCTACTCTCCAAAAAAGCATTGGACAGCCCCCTGGGTTGTTTTTTTTATGAGGAGATTTTTAAAGAGATTGTAGTAAATACAGATAGCTTTTTGATTTTCTAAAGTTACATTCCAATATAACTAGACACTAGATGGAAAGTTTACTTTTTCTTTTTTGATAAGCAAGATTATGATATTATGTAAAGCAATTGATAGTTGTCAATAACAATTCTCTAGAAGCTTGCTTAAAGTATAACATAGTTTATCAAGGATTTTGGGGAGATTATAAGAGAACTGTAAATCTTATTGATCTTTTTGTAACTTAAAAAAAACACTTTTCTAATAGAATAACAATGAACCTATTTTTTTCTGTGTGAAAAAAATAAATTATATATATATATATATATATATATATATGATTTGCAAGAAGAATATATATACATATTATTAGAGTTGTTAGCATAGGATGATATGAATACATTGTTAATTATATATATAACAATGTATAGTGTACAATGCAACATATCCAACCCCATATATTAAACTCTTCAACATCTCTCTAATTCGTTTTTTCATATGTATTTTGCACGTTATGTGTTCAAATCTTTTTATGCTTTTTTTTATATATAAACAAAGTGAAAAAAAAAGTCATTTTGAACCTACACCTCTTATACTTAGATAATAGTGGGCTCTAATAATTTTCCAAATAGTTATCTTTTAGGCTTCTAGAACACTTGCTTCATAATTGCCTACATGAATGTAAGAGGTTTTAATTCCTTTCATAAACTGTGGTTAGTTAGAATTAATAGCCTTATAAATACAAAAGTGGTTAGTTAGAATTAATAGTCTTATAAATACAAAAATATAATATAAAAAAAAAAATTATTAAATACCACATGAAAAATGATAGAATTAAATTCATTTTGTGACAATATGTGCTTCTTGCAAACTATTTATTTAGTTATGTAATTGAAACTGATACTATCTTTATAGAACTTTTATTATATATATATATATATATATATATATATATATATATAAATTGATTATATATTTAAATAAATATATGCATTTTGTAGTTATGTGTTAATATTTTTTTATGTTTTTTTTATATATAAACAAAGTGACAAAAATGTCAAGTTAAACCTCTTATATTCTTAAAATAGTGGACTCTAATTGTAGTACAAGATAACTATTTGACTCTCCTTTAGATTTCAATTACAATGATTTGATCTCATTCTAGATTTGAATTATAATCATTTGATTTTTTAGATTTGAACATATAATCTCTTAAAAGGAAATACTAATTCTTAACCATTAAACTTATGACAATACTTATGACAAACAATATTTTGTATCCTAAAATCATAGGTAAAAGGAAACACTACTTCTTAACCATTAAACTTATTACAATACTTGTGACAAAAACCATTTTACATCATAAAATCATAGGTAATTTAGAACACCCATAAAAAGTAAGCAGGCGTTGATCCCAAGCTCAATGATGTTTAAGGGAGATCCATGGTACAGCCAAGAGATCCATGGCAAGGCCAAGAACAATCTTTAGATGCCATGAACACCCAAGTATCCTCAATGGCTATAATGTTTTATTTTATTAATAAAAATAATAAAACGAAAACCAACAAACCTATGTGGCCGTTCTAAATTTATGATAGTCATTGCCGCTTAGGTATGATAAAATTATACCCTAAGCAGGGACAGAAGGGCTAGTAATGGAGAACAGTGACGTTGTATTCGACGACTGCATTGCCGGATTTTAGATCGAACGAATGAGTGCGGGCGAGTGCGTAGCCCCGACCCAACCGAAACAATCCGCTTCCTCCCACGATGGGCATTTCTCTCACTTCATCGAAAACCGCATTCTTTCCCACCATGGTGAGGGTGCTGCCGTTGTACTTTCCACTCTCGAACACAAACGTCGTCGCCATAAGCAGATGGACTTCCTCTTGGCCGGAAGAGACGTAGATACCCTGCGCTCTGCC
>JZKD02S1779439.1:0-12614 GCA_000966675.3 Picea glauca | reverse complement strand
ACAATAGTAGATGGTCTTGTGTGGCTTCAAGTAGAAAACTCTCTAGGTCACCTCACAAGACATGTTAGAAGAAGATGGATGTACCCCCCTTTGAACCACCCCCCTTGTGCATTTTTAATCAAGAAGAAAGAACAATAGATAGTGAGGAGATTGGAGTAGAAGAAAGAGTAGAAGGAGATAGAGGAGAATAGATGAGTGAAGAAGAAGGTGAAGTTAGTGCTACTTCACCAAGAGGAATATCAATATTGAGGAGTTTGACACCCTGCAATCATATAGGAGGAGTTGGTTTGAGAGTGATGATCATGAATCGGGATAACACTCTGATGCTACTTGTGTTCCATGGAATGAGTAAGAATGACATGAAAAAAAATTGGTTCACGTACGAAGCAATATGGTCTATGAAGAGGATCATGGATGAAGCAACAAAGATTGCACAGTTAGAAATGACATTTGGGGACAGAGCCTTCACATGGTACATGAAGTACAAGGGCACTATGCTGGTGGGACAAACATGATCCCTGACATAGATCAAATGAGATCTACTTAAGGATTTTGAAAATCCTAAGATATAGTCTCAGTGTATCATGGAAATCAAGGAGATTAAGCAAAAATAAGGAGAAATCATGTGAGATTGTGACCAACGGTTCAATATTTTATTGGATAGGTTGACGTTCCAAATCCAGGACATGCATCACAAAGAATGGTTTATCGTGGGGTTTCTTACCCATATATGAGTCTCTCTCACCCAACAGAAGGTGACGATGCAAGTAGAGGTAGTAGAGATTATGATGCGCTTGGAGGCCACACCAGGAGGGCGAAGACATTAATAGGATTAGCGTAGGTGCAATTGCAACTGGCCAATATGACGATGCAATTGCAAGATATGGCCAAGAAAAAAGTCATGCACAAGCATGTATGGTGTACCACATGTCGATGTGATGGGCATCATAGGGATGAGTGCCTTGTACTTCCAAATTATGTGGTGATGGGAATGTCGAGTCCATTCCCAACTAGACAGGCGAAGTGGTGTGAGATAAGTAGAGAGTGGGGTCATATACCACCTTGCTTCCCAACTTTGGAGAAGTATCAAAATATAGACCATAGTTCATTATGTGAGTTATGTAAATCAGTGGGACATGATGTCAATAATTTTCTATCACTCCAGTTGATACAAGATAATACATGTGATGCATTCTGGGTACAAGAAGAATAGTAGGGAGGTGATCCTAGTAGCATTGAGAGAGGTGGATACCAAGGAGGTCCCATAGGTAGATATGGGCATGGTCTCAGACAAAGATATGGTGGAGGGGGAGGTAGACCTCCCACTTGTTTCAATTGTGGAGAAATTGGCTATGTATAAAGGTTTTATACCTAGTCGCGCGTACTCTATTCGTACTTCTATAGTCCCGAACATGTCACATAATACTATCCTAACTTATTGAAGAAGTGGGAAGCATTGTTCATGTGGAGCCATGCAAAAATAAGAAGAATGATGAGGAGGTTGATGTCCAGGTAGTGTTATAAAAACAGGATCGTGGAGAAATAAAATAAAACAAATGGGGAAATAAAACATAGAAGATACACAATACAATAGAGACACAAATATATGTGGTTCACCCAGTGTGGACTATGTCCACCAAAGAAATTTCCAGGTCCTTCCTTTATTATTATCCAAGTAATGAAGCGATAAAACCTACAACACACCTGTTGTAACTTCCTCTTCTTTCTTTCATGGTCTCCTCACTCAGAATACAATATTCACAATGATGCATAGCTGCAATACATTTCCCTCATAAAAGAGGGTTTTCTTCTAGGGAAAAAACCCTAACATAACTTCTACCATTAGATCTGCGAACTTATAATGAACGGTCCATATTTACTGTTGTTCCTGAGTTTATACTTAAGGCTCAAAGTATAATGTCAAGACATCAAGAAATAAGGAAAGTTTTAATATTTGTGTTTTTCTACCTCTATATATGTGAGAAAAATTCCTAAAAATGAATTAACAACATAACAACTCAGAGGCCGTCTTTCGTATCTGAGTTAAAATTAAAAGCATTGGGTCTAATGACAGAAAAACGTAAAGACGTTAGAAAAAGCAAGGCATCTATTATAAAAGAATCTTACTTCACTATAGAAGAAGAAAATAGATGATATAACCTTAAATTAAGCATAAAATTTAGCAATCCAATTAACTTAGAGGTCTTGTATTTACTAATAGTAAAACAGAGGAAAAGTTGTGCGCTATTAAATTACTAAAATTTGAAATGTAACCACAGTAGATGTTGTACTAAATTGCGATCAAGCATTCATCAAGGAGATATATAAAAAAATATTGGAATGTGGAAAGACAGAAGAACACATAACTCAAATGAATGAAATGTGGAATCTCTGATCTGTATTTGTATTAATCCTCAATGAGGACAACTTTCTCCACTACATATGAAAAAATCCAACCCCACTTTAGTCTTTTGAAAATATATTTATACAAGAGATTCTCAACCCTAGGTGGTTGGAGTTCTCGTTATTCCTAGATAATAACAGTTACAAAATGAAAACATGAACCGTTTCATTTGGTTCTTCTCTATCACTTTCTCATATCGGCAGAAACAGATATGTACATGTTACTTCATTGATTCTTTGAAGTACTCCCTTTTCCTCGCTCAAGACATTTGACACACCTGCTTAGAAATTGTACTACTAGTCTAGAAGGTTTTGTCACATCTTTTGCCTAAAAAAGATACAACTTCTTTTGTAATTATGGCAACCTGTCTTCTATCCTTTTATCTTCAGAAGTCATTGACTGTAACTGTAAATTTGGCTTTACGAACCATCTATCTATTTGAGCGATGTCAACCTGCTTTAGCTGTGAAATTTCAGCCTCAACTGCCTCTAAGCTTTCTTTGATGTCAAGTTGATATTTTACAATATTGATTTTTCCTAGTATTTCTGAACCGCCATCCTTTCCGAGGCCTAGTGATTATTTATTAAGCAAATGAAAAACCTCTTCACAATCCTCTTTTATTTCCTTGGTCATTCTTTTACTCTCGGATATATTGGCCTCCCATGTCCTTAATATTATATCACCTCTGACCTGCTCTATAACAGTCAATATAGGAGTTACAGATATTTCTTCTCTAGCCGATGACATGACCGCTTCTTGAAAAGTGGTTCGGGCTGCAGTAGCCTCTCTTTCTATGAAACCAATATTATCCAAAGATTGGTTTATTTCTCGAAAATGATTTTTGATGATTTCTACCTTGGTAAAAAGGCTTTGTTGTGCTACTTCTAGTTTCTTTAGCACTTCTAATGCTGGGGCTTGAAACACTGCTATATCCACAACCATTTTATTAGTGGAACTGACCTTGTCTTGTAACTATTTTACCAACTCATCTTGTTGGATAGTCTGTCTTTTTCTCACTTGCATATTCTTATGCATCTCATCAAGACTGAACTTGAGTTGTTGGATTTCTTGTTTATCACAAGCTCTAGCCTATTCCAACCCTTTATTGACTTCATCTCTAACATTGTTTTATGTAGTCCTTATTTGATTTTGCAACTGAATTATCATCTTATTCTTATGTTTCAGTTTTTCTTTCAGATTATCAACTGAGAAAAGGTTAGTTGTTGCAAAATATCCTAAAGAGATTGCTACCTCTATACCAAAGTCTTATTCTTCCAAATTTTGTCCATCCATTAGTACTTTGTGCTTTTTGACAATTGCACCTTCTTTCTGGTGCATTTCTTTCTTCACCGCAACTTTCCTTTTCTTACTAGAAAATAAATCAGAAGGAGGTATCTCTTCAATAAGGATAGGAGTGAGATATCCTATGAGTATTACCTCTGTATTGGGGTTTCCTCTAGTGAACTATAATGGCGTGACAACTTGAATAGGGCTGCTGATTTCTATGGATAACTTTTTTCCGGTTCCATTTTTAGTTGATTTATCGGATGCAGATAGTGGCCTATCTTCTCCTTTCTTTATTAATGTCTCTGCTTGATCTTTGGCCTGGTTATCAAATACCTCTATCACCAGGATATCTTCTTTCTGAGTCGATACCTCAGATTTCTCTAATTTTTCTGGGGTTTCTTGTTTACTAGAGCTTACGATTTCTGGATTATGGGTCTCTGTTTGTTGTGTAGCTGAAAACATTGGGTTTTTGCCTTGTAATACTTTCAGAGTTTAATTCTTCGGTGATTTTGGAAGTTGTAAAAATCAATCATTTTATCAGGTGATAGAGCTCGAACTCGGCTCAGAAATTCTTGGTAAGATCTCACTCCTCAGAACATTTCGTCCTGAGGGGATTCTTCATGTTCATACTTTTTAAGATTGCAACTAGCCATATGGTTACCCATGAACTTTTGCGGGTCATGCTTCTTGAATTCAATGTTAACCATATTTATTTCTTCTAAGGCTGCATCCTCCACTTTGGAGTGGCCGAAATCCAATAAAGAAAATACACCAATCTGTAAGGGAAAAGATGGCCATACATTTTTCTGCACTGCTTTGAGCTCTTTGCTAATCCCGCCGAGTAATGATTGTCGTGTGACCTCACGGCACAACAGTCAATCTGGTAAAAAATGCGGTAAATCATATGGGGGAACTAAACAACTGAAAACTTTGATATAAGCAAAGTTTTCCTCGATGTATCAGTCTGCCACTTTATCCAGTTTAGCCACAACTATGTCTAAAATTCTAGGAGGTGGGTGACCAAAAATAACAATGTGCATTGGTACCACTACCCAATTACAGATTTCATAAAAGAAATCCTTCGCCTTCTCTTCCCAAAGTTTTGAATGATAAGCATGAATTGGTTCTGCACTATCTGGAGTCCATCTCCAACCCATCAGCGGGAAAGGCATCATGAAATAGATGGTGTCCATAATATAAGATGACATGAAGAATGAAGTTGATTTCCCTTTGGATTTCTTTTCTTGGTGTTCTGTAATTTCACAAGCCAGACTTTTCGACAATATCTTGGCCTAGTCGAAAGAATGTCCTTCCGCTACTATGTGTATAATGGGTACCCATGGTAAAAATAAATGGGTTGTGTTCTATTTTCCATAGAGTCTACACATCATCATGGCTATATACATGAACTGTGGCTCTAGTGATAAGATTGAGTATATGTCATGAGAATCGGCTCTGAATTTTTCAGGGCGTTAACACCAGTCCTTCATCAAGTCAGAAAGATTCTTTCCATATTGATCACACTCCTTCTTGTTAAAATTCACTAGAAAACTAGCATTGTAAATGAAGTTTGGTGTTGAAGACAATTTATACATCAGTTGTATGTGTTCCGGCTAAAATGACCCAACAACTACCTTTTGAGAATTGAATATAGTTCTAGTTGGGATATCCACATGATCCAGTGCCCATCTAATCACGTCATTGTAGGGTAAAAGCCTCGTCCTTGTTGCTATCTTATGTAGCTCTGCTTGAGCAATAGTCTTGTATTTGGTAGATAAGTCTTCCTTTTCGTTGTTGCTTGAATCATCAGGGCAGTTTACCAGTTCATACTGTAAGATGTTGAATACATTCGTCTAGGTTTTAATTGTGTTTATAATTCTAGGTGAGGTGTCAAAGAAAGCCTCTGAACTCTGGCCTGAACTCTCACTAGTTGCTTTAGCTTCTTTTCGTGGAGGCATGGTAGCAGTTCTTAAAAACCTTCTATTTTTCACAGAAAACACATAG
This sequence comes from Picea glauca, assembly GCA_000966675.3. Taxonomy (NCBI): domain Eukaryota; kingdom Viridiplantae; phylum Streptophyta; class Pinopsida; order Pinales; family Pinaceae; genus Picea; species Picea glauca. Next base: position 6,919 of record JZKD02S1779439.1, on the reverse strand, counting down.
GACTGAGTATCTCATTAAACAAGCTCTACCAAATCATGAATGTAATTGAAAATGAAAAAGTCTTTCTTGCCTTAGATGCCTCGACCTGCATATACCTTCACTGATAATACTTTAATTATTTTAATAAAATATTTGGACATTAAAGAAGGATCTTATTTGAAATCATTTCCCCAGGATCGTCATTTAATAACATTAATGGTCAATTTTCCTGATCAGAAAAATATAACTTTAATTTGAAATCACCCGTATGGCAAATCAACATAAACTCAGCGAGAAAATAAAATGTTTTATTTTAATAATAAATCGAGTTTATATGACTAATTAATTATGTTTAACCTTGATCCCATTCGAGATTTTGGGTCTCGTGTTATCCTACTTCTGTTCAAGATATAACCCTGAACCGCAAAATCGTGATTGATTAATTAATATTAATCATGTTTAACTTTTGTAAATAATTGTGATTAATTAATGATTTCGAATGTCAGGAGTTTAAGTTATCATTCGAGGCAGGATTCCCGAAACGTGAAGTTGAGATAAGATTAATTATTGAAGCATGTAGGGGCTTCCACAGTGCAAGATATTAGATATTATTTTCAGGATTAACTGCGTAGTGTAAGTCATTAATCTATGACCCATATCCATAAGTATTAGTCGCAACTGACCAATAATTCTCGTGATTTGAATAGTCCACTTAGTACTCATTGCATCGGGTGATGCTCATAGAGGTGAAGAAATGGGATTGAAACCAACGAAATGAATCGCATAGCATCAATCATCATCATTAATGACTTACACTACGCAGTTAATCCCGAAAATAATATCTAAGATTAATTATTGTTAATCATTTTTTAATTATTTAATTAACCCGATTTAACTTAAGCTAGTTTCGCGACTTCACATATCGAAACTTTGGGCTTCTTTATATGTCTATTTGTTAGTATTGCAAAACCCCGAAACCCGATACTTTGAAAGTTGTCTTTAGTGATTTAGCTTTTTAACGAATGGGTGGCTCCATAACTTGAAAAGATTTTAGACCATTGGATTAATCAGAAGACTTTATCGACAGTAGTATCCAAGTGCACATTTGTCCTTATTGAAAAAAAATCAAACTTTTTAGGTCTAAAGTTTTAGAAAAATATCTATGTTTCAACATAGGCTCCATCTAGGGATCGTGTTTCCTTGCGGGATGAGAAGAACAGTAGACCAAGTGCCTTTATTGGGTCAATGGAATCATAATTGTAGCTCTGTGAAACACATTCTAGAAGAAGACACACATAAGGAATTTGGACCTCACCATATTTCCGAAAACCTTTAAAACTTAATCATTCACTAATCTTGAAATTAGGCTTCAATTGGTTCCTTTTCTCAAAACTGATTTTAGAATTGCTTGAGATAATCAAAACAAATTTAACCAATCTGCCAGACTTTGTTCGATTGTGTTTGCATCAAGGGAAAGTAATTTTAATGTTTTAAATGGGGAATCTCGCGTTAACTTAGAATGTAGATCTAGCCTGAAAAATAAAATAGTTGCCAGAGTACGTTATAATACATGTATAACAGCCTTATAGATATCATAGATATTGCTTCACTGCCAGCAAGCTTGTTCAGTACCCCGGTGAAGTTATCTAATCCCCATATTGAATTTCCTTTCACCACTTCAATTAATAACTTTGGATTTAAATGCTGAGATGAGGGAAATCATTGAATGAATTTCCTTTCATCATGTCCCTTTGGACTAGATGGGAGTAATCATTAAGTAATTTTCTTTCACCATATGTCTTATATTTTAAAACATGAAGTGGGGGAAATCAATTTGTATATAATAAAATATACCATGGATGATATCTATTTATAGTTTAGCACTAGAGGTATGTTAACTCACTTTGATTACTATGGACTAATCATCTTTTGACTATCAAAACACCTTCGCTTACTAGGAAGTTTTCATGGGGAATTTTATTTTCCAAGGACTTTCCTTGAGCGACATCAATCATTTTAAATCTGGTAAAGATGTTAGAGCAGTTAGGATTAGTCCAAACATACTTTGTATTTCAGTTAAAGTTAGGAATATCATCAGGATTTTTGCCTATTCTCATATGGAAGATTTGTTTTTAAGTTTCCAAAGTTAAAGTGAAGCTCTTTTTCTGATGTAGGAGCATCGCCAACAACAAGCGAGCGTGGGGTAAGCGCCAACGCATTTTGGCACATGATGAATTGTTTGCAAGTTTTGAAGTTTGATATGCCAAACGCAAATGAAACAATTAAGAAAAGGCATACTTTTAGATTGTAATCAGACCTTGAGCGTCCCGCTCTCGTCTGAAGGACTAAGAGGCATTTATGCTAGTAAATGTAAGTAGGTAGTTTTAAATTCCTAGATTAGATAGTTTTAGGAGCCGGAGGGAAAACGGATATAGACACCCTCACTTATATCATTGTAACATTAATAGCATAATCAATCAAGAGAGCATAGGAGAACAAAAGTAGAGAGTTGTGTAAAGTAAAACCCCATGTACACAAGTTTTGGATTAATACAAAGATCTTTAGTTTAGACTCATGGTGTTCAATTGCTTTCTGTGTTGTACATGATGATTGATATATGCTTGTTTACTCTCTGTTATGCATTTGCTTTGATGCGTGAATGTATGATTTCATATTAAATGTCTGAAATCTGAAGAGAGGGAGAGTAAGGAATGAGTTTCAATTGTTTCTCTGTCTAAGCAAGAGTTTTCCTGCAAGGAATGTAGTGAAATTGTCCGCAAGGTGTGCGTTGACAGAAGTCAGAGTTCATCTCTGCAAGCTTAGGAGGGATAGCCTTGTTCTCATTCTTGCAGAAGTGAAAGTTAAGCATAGGATCCATGCAAGTAGTGCACAGGCCGAGTGAAGTCTCAGAGTTACAACCTGAGCGATATTGTTGAAAGATTGTTGTCGCAGAGAGTTCACAGAGTCGAAGAGGTTCAAATACTTGGAAGTATTTGAAGAATTACTGCAAGGAGTGCGTGCAGGAGTCTTTTTGAAGACTCAAAGTTTGTGGTAAAATCTCAGAAGAGGACCAGTGCCTTGAAGTATTGGAAGGAGGCGCAGCGACATTGTTTTGCTGGTGGACAAGTTTCATAAGGGAACACTTTGTTCATTTCGCAGGAATCATCAAGGAGAAATTTGATGGTCGAAATTCTCTGTGGAGAATTCACGAAGTCCCGGAAGCCGTCAGATATTGTAGAGGAGCAAGAAGGTTACAGTGAGTGTTTTTCTAAGTGTAAGCTTAGGAGAAATAGGGTCATTGGATCACCCGTGGATACTCATTTCGGAGTTCGGAGGTTTGAAGGTGCAGAAGAATCCGACAGCACAGAGTGGATAGGTAACGTACTTGTCGACATGGAGGTCAAACCTTTGTTGACCATTTCAGGGTTTCATGAGTTGGAGAACCGAAAGCCTTGTAGCGAGATTCACGAAATTACGAAAGGAGAAATCTCGAAATAGTGAAGGAATCTGAGCCATTTGCTGGAAGAAGGACACGTGTCACAAGATCCTCTCTATCGAGGGTTCAGACATCGGAGTTCAGAGAAGGAATTCCTTCAACTTCGCGAGTTGTGAATTCGCGAGAATATTGGGACCGTCCGTCAGAGGGGGACAAGTGGCAGAGATCAAAGGATATTGTGAACTCAGAGGTTCACAGGGTGAGAGCCCAGGAGTCGGGTGCTCCAAGTTGCGAGTAGAGAAGTCGCAAGGAGCAAAGTCAGTCGTTGGATCTGGTTCAAGGGAGGACCATTGGATCAGAGCCTCATCGCGCATTTCGTGTATTCAGAGGTTCGGAGGTTGAGAGGACCTCATTTCAACCTCAGAAGTTGCAAAGTGTCAAGAGTCGAGGAACGAGTGTGCACACATGGCAGAACTTTAAGGTGGGGCCCGCGTGATCGACAGGTGGACACACGTCACCTAGTGGAAGGGGTCAACGCTCTATTGACTCTCGCATATAAGGAATTCGTGAAGTAAGAGCACGAGGGCTCAATGTTGAAACTTGCGAAGTGGCGAGTAGCGAGAGGTGCTAGTAACTAAGCCTAGCCAGTGGTCATGCGTGGAGGGCACTGACAAAGGAAGAGTTGTACCCATTTCACGATCTTGGGTATCGCGATATTGGAGAGGAAGAATCGGGAATCACGACTCATGAACTCGTGAGATTGTGAGTTGCAAAAAGGACCTGTGGATTGATAAATTACAGATTCCAATAGGGAATCGAAGGAGCCGCTTCGGCTCAAGGGGATAAAGAACGATCCTGTGAGCGGATCTCGGCCCGTGGGCCGATAGGTCTGCATTAGTTTTGGTATCAGAGTTTGACTGTATTTGTATACTTTAGAAAGGGAAAGTGAGAAAGAAAATCTCAGCCATGTCGCCGAGAAGAAGAGATAAGAAAACACCCAATCCGCCAGAGGATAGGGAGATGCCAAGAGGAAGGGGTAGGCAGGTGCAAAATCAAGCCATGGAAAGAGAGATGCATCACATACACACCAGACTCATGGACATGGAGACAGCAAAGTGGCGCACAACTGGTGTTGGAGATGTCAGTGAATCTGAAAGTGAAGATGAAGCTAGACATGAAAGAGAAGAGGTCACAGCAGAAGATGCAGCAAATGAACGCCTGATTAGGGTTGTTGCAAGAATGAGTGCTAGGGAGAAAATGGATATTCCAGTATATGAAGGAAACCTAGATGATAAAGAATTTCTAGACTGGATTAAATCTCTGGACACATATTTTGACTATGAAGATGTCGAGGAGGACAAAAAAGTCAAACATGTTGTCACAAGATTGAAAGGACATGCAGGATTGTGGTGGGATGAGCTACAAGCTAACAGACGCTACAAAGGAGAGTAGAAGATCAAGAGTTGGGATAGGATGATCGCAAAGATGAAGGTGAAATTCATTCCCAGAGATTACCAAATTACTCTGTTTCGGAGAATGAAAAATTTGAGATAGAAGCGGATGACAATGAAGGAGTACATTGAAGAATTCTACAGGCTGAAAATCAGGGTAGGTCATCACGAAAGTGATGATGAAAAGGTTTCCAGGTATATGAATGGTCTGAGATATGACATTCAGGATGAGATGAGCATGATGATCATCTGAACGGTGGAAGATGCTTATCAGATGGCTCTGAAAGCTGAAGAGAAGCTGAGATGAAAACAAGGTCAAAGAGGCCGAGGCAGAAGTCAGCCCAGAGGAAAATCAGTTGCCCAGGATAGAAATCAGAAACCCAAGGAAGAGTGGAAGAAACCTCAAACTCAAACTGAGAGAGGTGGGAGCTCACAGAGAGGGAAACATACCAAACAGAAAGGTCAGTATGATGATGGAAACATTTTTCCTTGTACCAGAGGTAGAGAAAGAGGAAGAGGTGGAGTGGTGAAATGCTTCACATGTGGAAATAATGGACACAAATATTATGAATGTCCAGATGAGAAGAAATAAGGTGGTGAAACTCACATTGCTGAAGCACAGAGGCGGAATGTTGAGGCAGAGGATGCTGAAGGTGGAAGATCGTTGATGATGCGAAAAGTTCTCTTAACACCAAAAAAGGAGGTGGAGAGTTCAGTCCAAAGGAACAGACTTTTTCAGACCGCTTGCAAGAACAAAGATAGGGTATGCAAAGTCATCATGGACAGTGGTAGCACAGATAATCTTGTTTCTACAGAGATGGTAGAAAAGTTGGAGCTAGAGACTATTGAACATCCAAACCCATACAGAGTTTCATGGCTACAAAAACGACATTAGGTAAATGTCACTACACAATGTTTAGTTGAATTTAAAATAGGAGGGTATAAAGATGAAATACTCTATGATGTTATTCCCATGGATTTTTGTCATTTATTGCTGGGTAGACTGTGGCAATATGACAGAAATGTGATTCATGATGGGAGGAAGAACACATACACCCTAGAGAAGAATGGGAGAACTCACATGTTGCTTCCAATCAAATATAAAGAGGTGAAACCTAAAGTAAGAAATGTTGTACTTCTTATGAGTGGGAAGGAACTTCTTACGGAGGTTAAGAAGAAGGAGGAACCGTAATTCATTGTGCTTAGGAAGCCTAAAATTGTTTTTACTAGTACAAGGGTAGATGATTTACCGTAAGAGGTTCAGAAACTGTTGGAAGAGTTTGCTGACATAGTGGTGGATGAACTACCTCGTTCGTTGCCACCGATCAGAAGTGTGAGTCATCATATTGATATCATACCTAGAGCTAGTTTATCAAACAAAGCAGCATACAGATTGACGCTGCAGGAAAATGAAGAGGTCAAAATATATGTACAGGACTTAATGGACAAAGGTTTGGTTAGAGAAATCTTAAGTCCATGTGTTGTTCCGACAGTGCTCAGTCCAAAGAAAGACAGAGGCTGGAGGATGTGTACTGACTCAAGAGCAATCAACAAGATAACCATCAGGTACAGATTTCCATTGCCAAGGATGGATGATTTGATGGATTGATTGAGTGGAGCCAATTTTTTTTCAAAGATTGCTTTGAAAAGTGGATATCATCAGATTCGTATGAGCGAAGGTGATGAATGGAAGACAACCTTCAAGACTAATGAAGGGTTGTATGGATGGCTTGTCATATCGTTTGGCCTAATGAACATGCCAAGTACTTTCATGAGGTTGATGAACGAAGTCCTGAAGGAGTTCATCAGAAAATTTGTCATTGTGTATCTTGATGACATACTAATTTTTAGTAAAACAGAGGTAGAGCATCTGAAACATTTGGCTACAGTGATGAAGAGGCTACAACAAGAGAAGTTGCTGATAAACATGAAGAAATACTCATTCATGAAGACAGAGCTCATTTATTTGGGTTTTGTTATTTCTGCAGATAAGTTGAGGATGGATCCAGATAAGGTGGAGGTAATTAAGAATTGGCCATCGCCAAAGAATATC